>MU385800.1:0-88855 GCA_022497155.1 Whalleya microplaca
ATAAATAATTTATATATATTTTATTAATATATATTTTTTATAATTATTTATATATATATTATATATATATTATTTTATATATATAAATTTTTTTTTAAAAAAATTAAAAATATTTAAATAAATAAGTCGAAAAAAAAAAATTTTTCCGGGCCGAAAAAATTTTTTGGCAGGTAGCGGGCGGCCCGGCAGCGTGGTCGACGAGCTCGTATCGCGGCCGCCGGGCGGCTGGCGGGGTGGTTGTCGGGAGATGTACGTCGGGGCCGCGAAAAGTCGTGTAACGGGTCCGCGCGCTCGGGCCGCCTCACCCAAAAATGGTCGTCGGGCTGCCCCGATCACCACGCTATATATCCTAGCGTTCACGCAGCTGAAAAATCAAAAAAAAAATAAAAATAAAAAAAATAAAAATACGCCTTACACTTGAATGCCTAACCTTTAGATTTGAAAAAAAAAAATTTTTACCTTAAAGACTTTAAGGTAATAAGTTAAATAGTTATAGCTATTAGTAGCAGCAGCTATAAGTTAAGTTAAGTAGCTATAGCTTATAGCTAATTAGCAGTAAGTTAAGTAATAATAAGTAATAATAAGTTAGCTAGCTATAATTAACCACGGCTTTTAATAAGTTAAATAGCTATAGCTATTAGTAATAATAAGTGGTTAAGTAATAATAAGTTAGCTAGCCATAGCTATTAGCAGCAGTAAGTTAGGTTAGGTAACCTCTTTATAAGCCTCCTTAGCAACTAACAGCAGGTAATAACAGGTCAATAAGTGATAACAGGTTAGCAGGTAATAGCAAGTTAGCAAGTAATAGCAGGTTAACAGGTGACAGCAGGTCAGCTAGCTATAGCTAGCAGCAGTAGGAGCAGCAGCAGCTAACAGCCTCCCTTATTACTAAAAGTAATATTTAAATAATAAAGTATATTAGGGTATAAAAAGGTATTATCCGATATTATTATTTATATAAATTATATACGTATTAATAGCTAGCTATATTTAGCTATATATTAAATATAATTAGCTTATTACTATTACTTATATAAAAATAAACAGGTTTATATGTAAAAATATACGGTCTAATATTTCTGGTATTATCGCGTTTTATATTTCTAATATCTTAGTATATAAAAAAAAAAAAGAAAATTCGTAAATTGTAAGTAATAAATAACGTAAATATAATATAAATAAAAGCAGCTAGCTATCGATTATATAACTTAGTTTAATTTATATAAAAAATAAGTAGCTATTAGACGAAATGAAATAAAATAGTTCGCGTATAATATATTAGATAAAAATAAAATAAGTCTAATAATAAATATACTTTAAGTAGCTATTGCTAGTAAATTTTATGCTTCCGTAACTTGTAGTATTTTAAAAAGGACTATTTTACTCGATTAATTAGAAGGCAAAAAAGTTAAGGCCTATCCGGGAAAGCTAAATATCTTAGGACAAGGTGTTAAGGTAAATCGAAAATAAGATATTAAATTAAAATAAGTGTATAATAGCTGCCAAAGCTATATATAACTATTTAGTAATATCTATTATTATCTATTATAAAAAAGTGAAGGAAATATAAGGGAAAAGGTCAGCTAAATATAGGTATGTGATTTACTATAAAATGCCTTATAAAGTGCCTTATGGATATTTTATAAAGTGCCCTATGACGTGGCTCCAAGGGGCTTCTAGTGGCTTTTAAGCTGCTATTAATACCCGTAATCCCCTGCCCCATTACAATATTATATTAATTAATTAATTATATAATATAATTACTTATAAGCTAATTAAAAGCTCGGATATTATTTTTATTATTTAAATTTTACCTTTGTTTACTTTATAAGTTTAAATTATAGCATTATTTTATACATTATTTACTATATATTTTATAATTTTTTAATTTTTTAATTTTTTATACTATTAATTTTCTCGCATTTAACTTACTTTTATTAAAACTTATGTTTTTTTATATTTTCGTGTTATTATATTTTTATACTTTTTATATTTTATATTTTTATATTTTTATATCTTTACATTACTAGTTTATTAATATATATTATAGGTTTTTTATAGGGTTTTTTATTAATTTATTTATTTTTAACATTACTTTTTTATTTTAAATAATCGTTTATTATTAGTTTTTTTAATTAGTGCTTTTTTTATAAGTTCGGTTAGTTTAATAGTTTTTAAAGGTTTAATTAAAGTTTTTTTCTTTTGGTTTTATTTTATTACTGCCTTTATTTAAACTATTTTTCTCGATTAATTAAAAAGGCGAAAAAGTTAAAGCTTATTTAAAAAAGCTAAATGTTTTAAAATAAAGTATCGGGGTAAAAAAGGTATTATTTTATAGCTTAATTAATTAAAGGTAATTAAGGCGATAAAATAAAAAAGTTATTTATAATAGCGATTAATTAAAAAGAGAGATATGTTTATTATTAGCGATAAAGCTATCCGAGCTATGTGTGTTTTATTTAAAAGTAAAAGAAAAAAATAAACGATATATATATATCACGGCATACTAGCCCTATAATAATATTAACGAGTTTTTAAAAAGTGAGGCTAATAAAGCTATCATTTATTACTATAGCTTTAATATTATTTATTAAAAAAGCTTATATTAAAAAACTATTATAAAAATAAAAAAGGTGCTTAAAAATAAGCAAAGGCCGATTAAGTTTTCATAGTTTTTAATCCACCCTCGCAACATGCTAATAAGAGGTAGCCTTTAATAATACACTTTGGTCCTGTTATAGCCATTTCGTTTAAGGAAAAATGACGTTAAATGCGAGAGATACATATACCCTGTATCTAATACGTTCTGGATAGCTGAATATCCGTCGATTTACATACCCCGCAACTCCAAGCTCCAGCTGCCAGCTACCCCACCATCAAGAATCCTCGGGTCATCTTCTGATTGCACGTCCTAACATAAGGACCTTGAGGGATCAACTTTGTCTATACGATTGATTGCCAGCTTAGTAGCCAAACAACCCATCGGCTAATTATACGGGCCATAAATACCTCGAAGCCTACGCCCAAGTACCACGCATCCATACACGTCACGCCTGCAAGTACACCACTAGAGGAAATCGTCCCGAGCTGGTGACATTTGACTAGACCACCATCGCACCCATACAAACCTACCTGTGCACACACGCCTTTCGCACCCTACAGACAAGATCTACATCACATAGTGACCTGCACCTCGCCCGAAATCATCGCTTTGCTACAAGACGCAACAGCAACAGTAGCAGCAGCAACAGCAGCAGCATGTCAGCACCGTCCGGACCTAAGGCGTCGCCGGCGCAGACGACTGGCGCCGCCCGCCTGTTGCAGAAACAGCTGAAGGAGATGCACACGTCTAAGGATCTGTCGGGCATCTCGGTGGGGCTGGTGAAGGAGAGCAACGTTTTCGAGTGGGAGGTCATGCTCATGATCAACGACGACTGCAAATATTACGGTGGTTTGTGCTTTTCCTATTCTTGCTTCTGCCTCATCCTATTCCCAACAGCATCACCGTTGAATCCGTGCACCTAACTGGCTTCATCCCTACTACACCTAACCTTCAGATCTACGCCCGGTACCTATCTATTTCACACCGTACTTGCAATGGTATACTAACCCACCCCTCCGTCACCACAGGCGCCTACTTCCGCGCGCACCTGACCTTTCCGGCCGAGTACCCGCACCTGCCGCCGAAGCTCGTGTTCCAGACGCCGGTGCCGTTCCACCCGAACATCTACCCGAGCGGGGAGCTGTGCATCTCGATCCTGCACCCGCCCGAGGACGACGCGTACGGGTACGAGAGCGCGGCCGAGCGCTGGAGCCCCGTGCAGACGCCCGAGACCATCCTGCTCAGCGTCCTGAGCCTCTTCAGCGAGCCCAACGACGAGAGCCCCGCCAACCTGGACGCCGCGAAGCTGCTGCGGGCCGAGCGTGAGGGCGGACCCAAGGAGTTCCGGAAGAGGGTCCGGCAGTGCGTGAGGGAGAGCTTGGGCGAGGACTGATAGGCGTCCGAGGGGACTGGATGGATGGGGAGGGAAGGGGAATGGAGGAGGACGTCGAGCTGCTAAGTAGGTACGTAGACGGGCGTGACGAATGCATGAAGTTTGACGCATAAGGGCACCATGGCGTTTTTGTGTTTTTGCAACCTTTTTTGGATTCAAGGACGGCAGGCAGGGTAGTGAGCATTGGAGTCTGCATGAAAGTCTTCGTTAGATGAATGGTGTCCTTTCGGACTCCGGATGGGTGGATTTAGGAGTGTATATAGGCGTTCAACGGACAATAGCATTCATCCACAACTGCACATCCGTGCTCGAATCATATCAACTTCTTGATTACCTACCTAGCCCATCAAATATGAATTATTTCCTCTCTGCATTGCGTCAGTCGATGAGTCCAAAGACGCGGCCGAGAACCCGATCCCACTCCTCATCCCACCGCAGCTCACTCTCCTTCCGCGCGCCCCTGCGCAAAGTCCGCAGTTCGTCCGCCCCTTTCTCGCCGAACAGCCTCCGCAGGATCGCCGCCAGCTCGTCCGCCGTCTCGAACCCGCACCCGTTGACGCCCTCCTCGACCAGCTCGCCGAAGCTCTCGTAGCCCGCGTACGCGGCGACGGGCAGCCCGGACCCGAACATGTCGACGACCTTCATGGGCAGGTCGACGCCCGAGCTCGACATGTGCAGGCAGACGCCGAGGTCCGCGCAACGGAGCAGCCGCGCGTAGTCCTCGATCGCGAGCCAGGCCGTTCGCACGCGGACGTTGGGCAGCTTGCCCGCCGCTTGCAGGTCCCGGATGCGCGCCTCGTAGTGCGCCTTCTGCGGGCCCTTGCCGGTGATGATGGCGAGGAGGGGCTGCGCCGCGGATGCATTGGCGTAGGTGACGAGCGCGTCGAGGAGCAGCGAGAAGTCCTCGTCGGGCGTCCAGGAGGTGCTACTGACGATCAGCCGCGTCTCGCCGGCCATGATGTTGGCGGCGACGTCCCGGGTCTCCGTGAGCCTCTCGAGGAAGGCCCGGCGGTCCGGCGGCGAGTCCAGGGGCTGAAAGATCGCGGCCGGGCGGTCGTGCAGCGTTAGGATGGGCGACTTGATGCTGTAGGGCGGCTCCTGCAACTGCCGCTTCATGGCGTGGGTCACGGTGATGCTGGCAGTCGGCGCTGCCTGGCCCAGGGCGATTTCATAGGCTTTGGCGATTTCCACGAACGGATGGTTGCGGCCTTTGGTTCCCGCTAGGATCGTCCAGCCGTAGTTATGCCAGTCGATCATAAGATGGGTGTTGCGCAGGATGGAAATTACAAGAGCAATGGCCAGAGTTGGGATTGAGGGAGGGTTCTACGATGTGTGTTAGTAAAAGGGGGTATAATGAAAAAGGGGTAGAAGGGGTAATACCTGGACCAACAGCCATCTTGCAGGCGGTGTCTGATAGCCCAGAACCCGAATGAGAGTCCAGACCTGCCACAGCACTTTGAGAGGACCAGATAAAATGAAAGGAAGCGCCTTCAAAAAAGCAGGGGGGAGTGACAAAGGGTATATCTTTACCCGCGGATTGGCAAGAAGATCTGGATGAGGGGGCGATTCTGTAGAGCCGGTCAGAATAACGTCTTGATGAGGGAGAGCGCATACGTACCATGGTAGCCAATAAGATCAACCCTGCCCCCGTGTCTTGCAACACTCAAAGCATGATACTGCATTCGCGGGCTGCGTCCTATATCCCCGAGCACCAGGATCTGAACAGAGACGGACTCCTTGCTCGCGGGAGAGTGCTTGACGTATCGCGAGGGAAGCATTGTCAATGTCACGGCAAGGCCTATTAGTAAGCCTAGTAATGTCGACCCCAGTAGTATAGTAAGATATGGCATTTTGGAATGTTGGGGGAAGAGGCTTCTAGTATGGCGATGAGATAAGGTGCGGAGTAATGAACCTGTCCAGCTCGAGAGTCGAGGGTGGTAATTGGGCTATGATGGCCGGCTAATCATATTCGATCACCTGTCCTCTAGAATGGGATTTCCATGGGGTACAGGGAAGTTCACAAGTGAGCTATGCTATGACCTGGATGCACCACAATTGAGGGCTGACAATAGTCTCTTGTATAGTTCAAGTGTAAGTGAGAGAGGCGAGAGGCGAGAGGCTGCACGCGAAGCTGAATATCGAGTTATGAGAGTACCTAGGTACTGGGTTGATGTGGGGGTCAAGTGAAGTGGCTTTTGAGTTCTGACCACTATGGTAACTCATGTATGCGCTTAACAGGATGATTAATAATGAAGGCCAAAGCACTTATGTCACTACAAGGTATTGATTAGCCTTATCCTAGGTAGCAAGTAAAGTCATTTGCAACTAAACGGTATAAATCGTTCCTTTCACCAAGACCTGAAAGATTTATGGTCAGTATTCAAGCCCTCACAAGTCAGTAATGAGACAAATCCAAACAAAGTTAATTATGCAAATAGATGAATACTATGTCAACTACCTAGTTCAATTGGTGTGCATTTGGGACCTGCAGCAGTGTTATTGAACTGTTCGATACAGCATACAAGAAGCGAGCCAATAAGCGATTTATTACTGTACGCATATGTATGTATATATCATCCCCTGCTAAGGCAGTTGGGTGGGTGATCGGCGGGTCACTTTTTAGTGCCTGCTGATACGAGTTTAGTGCGGTAGGTTGAGTGCATACATATGTACTCTGCATGTACATACCTGTCTGTGAGATAAGCTGTGCTGGTTGGATGACAAGAGCGGAAAGAGCAACAGTAATAATTTGGAGACCGCATTCATCAGAGACATTGATTTTCTTAGGGAAGAGGCGGGGGACAACATTGCGGATTCTCGGCTCTTTCCACTCCATCGCTACTGCAACTCGTGTTGTTTTTAGCCCTTCCATTCTTTTTATTATCTGTTTTGTCTGTTTTAAATAATTGTAGATTAGACCCGACTTTTTTTTTTTGTCTCGCCTTCAAACCATCCCTTGCCGTCTGTCCCCAATCAACTGTGGTCTCATAGACAACTCCATTCTGTCCATCTTTTGCCCAATCCGGACGACATCTTACGTACAGCACTGTATCGCATACGGGGTAAATTCATCCGCCTCGACCCCAATCTGTACCTCAATCTTGATCTCTACTTACTGTGTAGAGAGAGAAGAAGAAATAAATTGGTCAATTGGCAATCCTACACTTCAACCACATGCTATAGAGCTTGAGACGACGGGGTCTTTTCGACGCCGACAGCCTCATCACAAACACCACGTCAAACGCGACCATGGCCTCTTCGTATGCCCTCCCGCAGCCGCCTTTACCACACAGCCATAGCCATGGCCACGGCCACAGTCACGGCCATTCGCATTCACACTCACATTCACACTCACACTCGCACTCACACTCGCACTCGCCGCCATCATTTGGTCACTCGAGATCATCTCGCTCTCTTCAACAAGCCTATAACCAATCCCAGAGTCAGGGCCTCAGCTATGGCCATGATCACAGCAGCGACGAAGAGACCCAGGCGCAAGCCCGCCAGAACCTGAATCAATACCGGGCGAACTCGTTGATACCCTTACAAAGCAGCGCCCTACAAAGGCGCGAAAACCGCCCGTCTCCCCTAAGCAAGAACACCGAAGAGCTTCCCAGTCCCGAACCGAAAGCGAAGGTAGATGCTGCGCCCAAGACTCCCGTCTACACACCACCTACTGCCCACGCGCACGATCATCATCACTATGCTCATGCACTGGCCTGCTCCAGGTTTACGGCATTGCTGCTCCCCTACACGTCCAAGTGGCCCTTGATCCATGCTATCATGACGGAGAAGGACTCGCGTCGCATCTTCTATTTCATGGGGTATGTAGTCGTCCAACTTATCATCTATATGCTCTACTTACTAACGACCCATCTTGTCAGGGTAAACTTCTCATTCATGACTATTCAAGCTGTTTATGGGTACCTCACCGACTCCTTGGGACTACTTAGCGATAGTATACACATGTTCTTCGATTGTGTAGCTTTGGCGGTGGGTCTTTTCGCTGCGGTCATGAGTAAATGGCCTCCGAGCGAGAGATTCCCTTACGGCTTCGGCAAAGTAGAAACGCTGAGTGGGTTTGCAAATGGTGTCTTTTTGATGTGTGTGGGCTACTCCGCTCGTCAGACCAAATCAACTAACCTGTTTTCAGACTCATTAGCCTTGAGATTATGTTCGAGGGATTCGAGCGACTACTAGAGGGAAGAGAGACTAAGAGACTTAGGGAGCTTTTCATCGTCAGCACCTTGGGATTAATCGTCAATCTCCTGGGTATTTTTGCTTTTGGTTCCCACGGCCATCACCATGGGCACAGTCATGGGCACGACCACTCGCACAACCATGGACACGCTCACAGCCACGACCATAGTCATGCACATGGACATGATCACGATCACGATCACGATCACGGTCACGACCACGAACATGACCATGACCATGACCATGACCATGACTGTGACTCGCATGAGAAACATGAGCATAGCCATGCTCATTCCGGCCATGGCCATGATAACGAAAATATGCATGGCATCTACTTGCATATTCTGGCAGACACGCTTGGGAGTGCCTCGGTCATTCTGTCAACAGTTTTGACCTACCTAATCCCATGGTCCGGTTGGGATCCACTTGCATCTTTCCTGATCGCGTATCTCATCCTGATAACCGCAACGCCTCTCGTGAAGTCGTCGGCTCAACGCTTGTTGCTCACCGTTCCTGCGGATACGGAATACAACCTCCGTAACACGCTATCGGAGATCACGAACCAGCGGGGCGTCGCCTCTTATGCAGTACCGAAGTTCTGGATCGATGACGGGTCGGGTAACGAGCCCGGGGGCAAGATATTGGGGGTGATGCACGTGGCGGCAGTTCGAGGCGCAGATCTGGAGGAGGTTCGAGAAAGGGTCCAGAATTACCTTGCCAAGCACGGGATCAACCTTACAATCCAGATGGAGAGAGAAGGCGATACAACGTGCTGGTGTGGAATGGGACGACTTCACCTCACGTCCAAGGGCTCAGGGAGTCTTTGAGAGTGTGCGTGCACAATGGGTGGATGGACTTGGTTTCTTCTAACTGGCTATTGCAAGTGTTCGATGCGGACCGTGTCATGCGATGAGTGTGCTCATTGCAATGGTACTTGCTACGAAGCACCTGAGGGCCAATGGTATTTGCGCCCGTTGGACAAGGTTAATGTTTTGGTGAAGAAAATATATCCAACGTAGTGGCTTAAACGCATGAGATGAAATGGAGAGATGGGGAACGATGATACCACCGGCTTGACTTTACGTTCTGTTCTGTATATACTTCTCGGATAGACAGCACACACGGATACACACACACACTTATACTTACACATACACACATATATACCAAACCGAGATGGATGTTATAAAAGCTTACTAAAGGGTTGTCTATTGCTCAATGAAGTTTGGTTTGTTTCGAATAATTTACACGATGTGCGAGATTTCCAGAGGGCATCGGGTTGTTTGGCATATGATTATGACGTACGGAATGTGGTACGTACTCTCGTCCCATCTATCCGGGACGACGTGCGGAGGGTGGTGGGCGGCTTGTGCCGGATTTGTATGCGTCCGGTGTTCTAGTGGTCGGGCATGGCAGTAGGGGTGTTCCTTGACGTATTGTAGCTGACATATGTAACCTACCTAGAGGATGAGATAACTTTTGTTACACGGACGCGCTCGTCTTAGATGCTAACAGGTTACCTGGAACCTAATGAAAGTGTGATATTACAAGTAGTTGACATAAGTTGGCCGTGGTCAGAATTGCCTCTCAACCAGTAACAATAGGAGTGACAATAGTCTCAACAGATAAAAAAGTCTCGAGTTCGACTATACTGCGTACATATCCGAAGGGCATTTTAGGCTAGAGCTCTGGGCATACCTAGTTTACCTAATAACTGCTGGACATGAGTCTCGTGATTCTGGCCCTCTCCGCTATGCCGAGCCGGCCGAGGCTGTTTGTATATCCCTCTGTAAGATATATATAGGTAATTGAGTTACTAATGAGGGCAAATATTTAGAGACGAATAAATCGCAACCTTCCGAATGTTTCGTTCGGAGGATACCCAAACTGTAAAATCGGATCTGATACATAACAGAATTGGGACGAAGCAGCCGAAGTACCTAGATGCAAGCGGATTTATACTGTACTTATTAGATACTATAGCTATACTGTATAGGTTAGTCGGTTGAGACCAGCTCCAGTTTTTTACCGAGGCTCAACAGCGCTGACGCCGTCGCATTGCCGAACAGCGGCGTTGCCTACATACCTCGACCTACCTAGGTATTCATGTAGCTGCCAGGTAGGTAATGCATCCCAGCTGTCTTCCAAGACTATATACACAACAAACCTGCGGTACACATACCAACACCCATACACACATCCATACACACATCCATACGTACAGTCTGCCACGCTTCGGCTGTTCCGCCCTTGATTCCCTCCACGTCTACGGACTTCCGCTCGGTTGGATCAAGAGTCTTTCGGAACTGGGACAGCTCGACTTACCAGTTACCCTCACTCACTCGAGGGTTGACAGACGGATCGACTGCGATTCCTGCGTTGGGTTAGCTAGACGAGAGACGGACGAACGCTAGTCGATACCCCGCGGAGCTCTGACAGCCCTAATAAAAGTCAGCTTCTAGCTTTCTACGCTGTGTCGTGCGCATTGCGCAGTTCCCATCCATCCTCCCTCTACAATCCTCGAACAACCTCTCTCTCTAGACCCTTGTACTTTCACTCTCACTCCCACACGTCCGTGCAACACACGCACATACACACACCCAGCCAGTCAGCCAGCCAGCCAACCGACACCATGTCCCCCTCCTCCTCGCCCTCCGACCCGCCCCCGCACGGGCTGAACGAGAAGCTGCAAGCGAAGCTCCCGGGCGCGGTGGCGGAGCACCTACCGCACATCCCGGAGTCGGGCTCGGAACTGAAGGCGGAGCTCAAGTCGGAGGCGGCAGCGGCGGCAAACTCAGTGTCGTCGCAGGTGCGGTCGTTCGCGGCGGGCGGGTTTGGCGGCGTGTGCGCGGTCGTCGTCGGCCACCCCTTCGACCTCGTCAAGGTGCGCCTGCAGACCGCCGACCGCGGCGTCTACTCGAGCGCCCTCGACGTCGTGCGCAAGAGCATCGCGCGCGATGGGCTGCGCCGGGGCTTGTATGCGGGGGTTAGCGCGCCGTTGGTGGGGGTTACGCCTATGTGTATGTGGTTTCTTCTTTCTTCTTGAGCCCTTTTGGTGCCCCTTGTTCTGCGGTTGTCTTGTGTTGCTTGCTTGCCTGCCGGCATACCTATCGCACAATTGAGGGAGCCGAGTTGACGGCACATGCGTGATGGATCGATGTGAAGCTAACACGCCACAGTCGCCGTATCTTTCTGGGGCTACGACCTCGGCAAACAAATCGTGACCTCCCTCTCCACCCCCTCGCCAACAGGCCAGCTCTCGATCGCGCAAGTCAGCGCAGCCGGCTTCTTCAGCGCGATCCCGATGACGGCGATCACGGCGCCCTTCGAGCGCGTAAAGGTCATCCTCCAAGTTCAGGGGCAGCGCCCCCTTCCCCCCGGCGAGAAGCCCAAGTACGCCGGCGGCGCCGACGTCGTGCGCCAGCTGTACCGCGAGGGCGGGCTGCGGTCCGTGTTCCGCGGCTCCGCGGCGACGCTGGCGCGCGACGGCCCCGGGTCCGCGGCCTACTTCGCCGCGTACGAGGCCCTCAAGCGTCGACTCACGCCGCGCGACGAGGTGACCGGGAAGCCCAGCGGTGAACTGAGCCTCTGGGCCGTCACGTGCGCGGGCGGCGCCGCCGGCGTCGCCATGTGGATCCCCGTGTTCCCCGTCGACACCGTCAAGAGCCGGCTGCAGACGGCCGAGGGCGCCGGCGTGACGATCGGGGGCGTCGTGCGCGAGCTGTATGCCAAGGGCGGTGTCAAGGCTTTCTTCCCCGGCTTCGGGCCCGCGCTCGCGAGGGCCGTGCCGGCTAATGCGGCGACGTTTCTGGGTGTCGAGCTCGCGCACCAGGGCATGAAGAAGATGTTCGGTTGAGAAAGGCTGTCGGGTTAGGTACTGTGTCCTGCTTAAGTAAGAAGCAGGCCGAATGCTCTAGAGGCGGAGGTGCTACACCACTATTGGGGATATCAGAGGTGGGTAGATGAGGCTGCGTCCGGTTGGGTCTCGCCAACCTGGATATAGGAGCATGGGGTGTGAGGATGATGGTTGAAGGGGAAAGCCTTCAACCAGCTAACGAGTTAGATAAAAGCAGGGCATGAGAAGGGAGAGCGGGCGTGCTCTCACTCTCTCCCATTCATAGAGAGGGAGATGATGTGTACTTGCATACAGGGAAGGCCAACTGCATATCTGGAGTTCGAAAATCATCATGTCCTTGACCATCCATCATCTATATAAGAGGCTATTTCCTCTGCATTAGCTAGCTCGAAGAGGTAGATACTTAGACAGACAAGTCTCGATCTAGCACCACCAGCGAGTCTGCGAGATCCACCAGTGCACACACATTTGGCTGATCCGGCATGTCGACCTTCACAACTTGGAACCTGGGCTTCTCTCTTTTGATATATATGCTTCTCGACACCGAGAATATACACGTTACACCAGCTATGCGGACCCCGCTCGATATCATGCACCGTCAACGGCGACGTTTATGCCGTGCGCAATGGGCCCATGAGTAAACCGCAGAGAGTTCCATATATACGAGACGGCGCTTACGTGCATGGCATGCAGCTCGAAAATGAATCGGGACCCTTCCACTACACTACACCCTGAAACCGTTCTCGTTGGCGTTTATAGAGCTTACCGTCCATTATTTACTTACGTGCTTAACTTACACGACATTGATATCGAATGACATATGTGTGCCACTGACGAGTATCTATCTATAGGGCACGTATTCTCAATTGCTGAACCGCGCTCGTATGATTTTCATGTGTGCGTGGTCTGATTCCACACCGCTATGGATAGAAGTGATACCTATATAGTAGTCTTCGATTGTCGCTGATAGGTAGAGCGATCGTCAATGGTCCGCCTGGAATGATATATCTATTCGTAGCAACAATAGCTTAGAGCAAAATACACCTTTCGTGTCAGTCTTCGCCAAAGAGATTACTCATGCCTACCTACCACGTCAAACCCCTAGAACCCCAACTCTAGGCAGATCACGTAGTTCAACTACCCAGTCAGTCGATAGGTGAATTCCTCATCGACGTAGAAAACGCCTCCCAAGTTACACAGAACGCCGGCGTCGCCCGTCACCGAGCCCATTTCTCACTATACGAACATACGAACATACAAACGCGTGTCATGGCCGATAACCTTTATAAATATATAAATATATATATATATGGCTGAACTTAGCTAGCTAACTAGCAGGCTGCAGTTACCCAGCAGCCCAATAAACCGCGTCGACCGCATCTCACAGTCTAAACTCCCGCACAATTTTTTTGCAATTCCAAATTTCCCGTTCCCTTCGAATTGCCCTAGGTAAGCTCTGCCCTTCCTTGTCCCTTTCCCTTCCTTGCCCATGGATGCAGATATAAAAATGAGGAGAAAAGAAAAATACGCCGGCCCAAAGATATGTATCTGATATGCACTCTCTCGATCGAAGGACAGAAAAACAAAAAGGGTAAAAAGGTAACGATAAATGGAATCCTATCGGGGAAAGAGAAGAAAAAAAATTGCTGCGTATAGAAAGTTGGCGATAGCCAGTACATAATGAACCGGGAATAAATCCAACGTGGGCAGCAGCACACCGACTGCCACATATTATGCCATTGTCGAAAACAGGAGCGGAGACGCACCATCGTCTGTGCGAATCATGTGAGTAGAGAATTTTCCACATGCCTTCTCACGGCCGGGCACCCCCCGACCTCTCTCTTCACCTCTCATTAACAGTCCACCTCCGCTTCGCAGAGCTGAAATCCCGCAACCGCTCCGCCTCCCCCGGCGGCCGGGGCGAGCCCCACAGCCCCCCGTTGCCGGTCCAGAGCTGAGCCGGAGGCTCCACGTCGTCGAACTTGTCGTGTTCCTCGGCCAGCGGCGTCTTGACCTCTAACACGGGATCCAGCCTTTCTGGTGGTGAGTTTGGGGATTGCACCGCGACGTCGCTGGTGTGTACCGCTTCCTCCCGCTGCTGCTGTTCCTCCTTCTTCTTGTTGATTGCGGCCTCCTGCGCCAGGCTGAAATCGAGCAACATCGGGGCCTCTTTTTCAGACACCTCATCCTCGCTCTTCCCCTTCGGCATCCACAGGCCGACGGACCCGGGGCGCGTCTGCGCGGTCTGCGCGAAGCTCGTCACGCCGCTGCCGACCGTAACCCCGCCGGCGGCGAGCGGCGGTGTGCGGATGATGGTGTACGAGGCGGACGGGCCCTGCGAGCCGCGGCGGATGCTGCCGAGCGAGGCGTTGATCGAGTTGCTGCGGCTGCCGGCGGGCGAGTTGCCGCTGCCGCCGCCGTACAGCGCGGTGCCGAAATGGACGGCCTCCTTCAGCGCGGCGCCGTTGTTGTGGTTGTTGTTGAACCGACTGCTGCTGCGCGGGTTATTCGCGCCCGCGGTCGAGGATGAGCGGCTGACGGCCGGCGACGTCATGGTCGAGGGCGACGAGTGCAGGTGTTCGGTGTTAGCGAAGAGACGCAGCTCGTAGATCTCGGACAGCGTCAGGCGGTTCGCGATCAGCGCCTTGTCGAGGGAGGGGGCGAAGCCGTTGTCAGTAGTGGCGACGCTATCGTCGTCGAATTCGGGCCGCCGCTGCGCCATGGTGATGGAGGACATGGCGACGTCGGCGAGCACGGGCTGCTGGGTGATGGCGCCGATGAGGGCGTTGCAGCCGGCGCCGTGCGAGACCAGCACGACGATGTTCTCCGTCTCGTATTCGTCGTCGTTGTCCTCGTGAGCAGCGGCGGTCTCGGTTTGTTGCGCGCCGGGCTTCGGACTGCGTGCGATCTTCGTCACCATGTCTGCGGGGTGCTCGGCCGTGGTGTACCACTCGACTAAGCGCTTCAGTCCCTTCCGGAACCTCTGGTGCATGGCCGCCCACTCCTCGGGCAGGACGCCCGCGTTCCCCCAGGCGAGATTGTCGCGCGTGGAATCCCATTGGTAATCGACGTCGACGCAGGCGTCCCGAGCATGCGCGACGTACCCCCTGGGTATGGGTTCGGAAGTCGAAAGAGCGTACGAAGGGACCGGAGCTATGTATCCATGGTCCAAAACAGGGTCAGGTAGGTCTACCTTGTTATGTGTTCCCCTGTGGTCGACGGTCCCAACCGAGTCGCTTCTCAGTCGCGGCAGAGTGCCTTTCAGACCGGAGAGGTTTTCAATGCCGCGAGGGGAATCGGGAGCCTGGGAAGAGAGGCTCGCACGGGGTGAACCGCTCCAAAGCTGATTATTGGTGGTGGGCGTACTGGGGACATGGCGGGTGTGGAAGTGGGGATAATCGTTGTAGTTCTCTCGACGAAGCAGTTCGGCCTTGGCATTTGCTAACATCAGGGTCGATCTCGGCGGCGAGGTGATGTGTTCGAAGTAATCGGGGGTCATCCACTCTCCGAGGAACGGGTCGAGTCGCAGGACCGTCTTCCTGAGACGTTTGTGGTTGTGGCTGGATAAGTCGTGCGAAGGGCTCGTATGCGTCGGGATGGTTGGACGGGACGGTGTAGGGGCTGGGTTCGAGAAGGAAGAGGTCTGGATGGTTCGCGAGGCTCTCGACGGAGGAGGGGACATGCCTTCAACGGCGGGCGAGGGCGAGGGCGAGGGATTCGGCGGAC
This sequence comes from Whalleya microplaca, assembly GCA_022497155.1. NCBI lineage: Eukaryota > Fungi > Ascomycota > Sordariomycetes > Xylariales > Xylariaceae > Whalleya > Whalleya microplaca. Next base: position 15,778 of record MU385800.1, read on the forward strand.
TCGAGGCAAGACTGGCACATATAGCCACGGACGTCTGGACACATCGGAGGAAAGGCGAGCTGTGGACGACGACCTTGTAGCGGCGTTTCTTCCTCTTGACATCGGGGCCCTGGTAGCTGGCGACGGCTTCGTCCTCAGCTTCCCGGTCTTGTATGATGGAGGCGATCCTGGCGCCGACGGCCTTCGACTGCATCCAGCCGCCATAGGTCAAGGGAGGGTCATAGGGCGTGGGGGAGGAGAGATGCCACTGCCTGTCGGCGGCATCGAGGCGCTTCCCGTGCCTAAACGCGTATTACCGCGCATTAGCTGCGAGCTTGAAGGGACCAGGGGCTGCAAGGAGCTGCAAGGAGCTGCAAGGGGATGCAAGACACGAACCTAACTATGAAGATGTAGGCTGGCGGGCGCCCCATGGCGTCTACTAAGTTATTTTTTTTTTCTTCCTTTCTGTCTTTTCTTTGCGATGAGTTTGTTTGTGTGAATAGCAACTCGGATCAACTTGAGGTTGCTGGTGAGAAAGGGGAAGATAGTAGGGATTAATTGGGAGAAGCTAATCGATTTGAGATTTGAAAAGAAGGTATGTAGAGGCTCCGATAGAGTTAACACCTTATCTAGATTATCCAGATTATCCAGATTAGGTATGTGTAGGTAATCAGGTAATGTCAATAGTATAAGTAGTGTAAGCAGGGTAAGCAGTGTAAGTAGTATAAGTAGTATAAGAAGTATAAGTAATGTAAGTAATGTGTAAGTGATGTCAGTGGTGTAAGTGAGGTAAAAAGAAGCTTCAGGGCTGAATATAATAAATGGTTCAGTTATAAGCTGTGAGCTGGGTGTAAGCTGGTGTAAGCTGCTGTTCGCAGTATATACCTTGGTTAGTGTTGGTTAACAGCTAGATAGATACGGACTACCTAGGTAACCTCATTCGGATGTGTGTGTGTGTGTAGGTAGAATGAATGTATGTAAGGTATGTTGCCCCTCACTAACAGATGTGACCTATCACCACCACCAAGGGATGCATGTGATTATGACCACCTTGATGAGCCCGTCTCTGCTCTAGGTACAAGGTAGGTACTTCAGAGTTATAGGCGAGGCCGTAGGTGCAAATAGCCGCATACATACATGCATACACGTAGGTGCTAAACCGTACAATTCGCATGAAACTCACAAAACTCACAAAATGGAGAGAGATACGGAATAGTTGAAAGTATGTAGAGTTGAAGGTAGGTAAAAGCGCGCAAGGTCGTATCGTGAGGAGAAAACAAATGGTTTGATGGAGAGAGTTGGAGAAGCAAGCAGTTTACCCTGCAGCCCCCCTCATGCCCTCTGCCCCCTAACAGAAAGATCGTCGACCCTGTTGCTGGTGGCTGCAGGTTACTGGCCGGTACTCTGCGGTAGATGCAAGGGGTGGAGTTCGGCGCAATTGACGGGCAATGTGTACGGAGGTACATAGTATGTACTGCGTTCAGTGGTCGCGAGCCTGCGCTTAGCCGACCTTAGTCACTACATAAATTGCTGGATCCGGTAATTCCAAGCCCTGGTATCGCCGACCAGCAGCTCTAATACCCGCGTAGGTACAGTACCTGATCGGAGATAAGGCCAACCTAGTTTTGTGCATTACCGCTTATGTACATACATACTGCGTACATACATACAGCCCTTCTACAGGTAATAAGTACATGCGTATTGATTACATATACATACCCTCAATCCTTGTTTCATCAGTGCTGTCGCTATCCTTCTACCTTGTACCTATCATCATGCCGCCAGGGGTGGCAGCGCCTCTACAGTTTATGATTATCAATCACACCTCACATACGCATACATCTACTGTAAATCCACACCGGTACTGATTCAATACCGACATAGACATTGACGACAAGACCTTGATACATTGACCGGTGGTGGCCTACGCAGTCAGCCAGACAGACGCCCATCATGAAGCTCTCCAACGTATTACAGCTTCCCGTGCTTCTGGCCTCCTCCTTGCTGGCCCCCGCGCCGCTCGTCGCGGCCGAACACACCAGCAACTGGGCCGTCCTGGTCGGCACGTCGCGGTTCTGGTTCAACTACCGCCACCTGGCCAACGTGCTGTCCATGTACCGCACCGTCAAGCGCCTGGGCATCCCGGACTCGCAGATCATCCTCATGCTGCCCGACGACATGGCCTGCAACCCGCGCAACGCCTTCCCCGGCACCGTCTATAGTAACGCCGACCGCGCCGTCGACCTGTACGGCGACAACATCGAGGTCGACTACCGCGGCTACGAGGTCACCGTCGAGAACTTCATCCGCCTGCTGACCGACCGCGTCGGCGACGAGATGCCCCGGAGCAAGCGCTTGCTGACCGACGACCGCAGCAACATCTTCGTCTACATGACGGGCCACGGGGGTAACGAGTTCCTGAAGTTCCAGGATGCGGAGGAGATTGGCGCATTCGACCTGGCAGACGCCTTCGAGCAGATGTGGGAGAAGAGAAGGTATATATACCAAGAAACTCACCGTCAGAATTGGCGTTAGTGTGATTATATGATAAAACTAACACGGGCGATTATCAGGTATCATGAGATTCTCTTCATGATCGACACATGTCAAGCGAACACGATGTACAGCAAGCTCTACTCCCCCAACATCATCGCGACCGGGTCCTCCGAGCTCGACCAATCCTCGTACTCGCACCACGCCGACAACGACGTCGGCGTGGCCGTGATCGACCGGTACACATACTACAACCTGGAGTTCCTCGAGTCCGAAGTCCGGGACCTGAGCAGCAAGAAGACCGTCGGCGACCTGTTCGACAGCTACAACTACGAGAAGATCCACTCGCACGCCGGCGTGCGCTACGACCTGTTCCGCGACGGCGCCGACGCTGCGCGCGGTCGTTTATTAACTGACTTCTTCGGGAACATCCAGAACGTCGAGGTCGACGGCGCCAAGAACGCCACCATCGACGAGGAGATGCTGGCCCTGAGCAAGACGATTGCGAGGCTGAGGGAGATCGCCGAGGAGGAGGCCGCGGCTAATGACACCGGCAAGCCGACTGCTCCGGCTCGCGAGGCGAAGAGGGTCCAGACGGCGAAGCCGCTGACGGATGCTAATTGGTGGGTTAAGAAGCTCGTGGGTGCGACGGCGCTGGCTGGCTGTACGGCTCTATGGGCTCTTGGATCATACTTGGAATAGAGTTTATAACGATGAAATAGATTATGGAATATTAAGTAATGAACAGTTTGAAAACTTTGACTATTTTGTTCAATGTTATATGATTCATGGAGAAAAGGGCATATCAAGGTTAGCCCCGTTAAATATCCAGAAATATGGCAGTTTGAGACTTGTTTGCTTAGACTTACACGTAAACTCGTCTTGTAAATGTAAAATATGGTCAATTATTCGAAAGCACCATCTAGTTCCTATCATGTTTAGCTTATAAATATGTATAAGTATATATACGCGTAGATGTGGTGGTTTACACAGTAGAGAAAACTTTTAATGTGAACTAAAAGTTGTACTTAGTGTGGGCTGGATTACACAGATTTAACACAACGTTCTCAACATCATCGGCGCCACTAACAACTTCCCACAAGCACAAGAAAAGGGTCACATTCATTTTAGATCAGCAATTTCAATTTTTCCATGATGGTCTTCCACCTGAGTGCGTATGAAAGCGATGTTGTTTTGCATCAAGGGTGATTGAACTGTACGCGCCAAAATGCATGATTCAAATCATAACGTCTCACCAAAGCTCTCAATACTAACAGGATACAGGAATTGAGCTGGCGCCAGGACATATAAGCTACATTGCAGAGCTTGTGGTATCCTCTGGTCATTGCAAACACCTGCATACATGACAGCCTCATCCATAAAGATCTCGGGCAATCCCCATCTCAAACCAGAGCAATCTCAAAGATGGCCTCCACAAGCCACAAAGGCGTGCTCCCCCTAGAGCCCCTAAGCATAACAGCCGTGCCCACCACAACGCACAACGTGTCCTGGTCCCCGGACGCCGAGCTCGCCATAGCCTGCGACGACAGCGTCTTCCTCTACCTGCCGGACTTCTCGCTCCACCACCACCACCACCACCCCCCCTCCTCCTCCAACCCGGCGCAGCACTCCGCCGCCCGCCAGTACAAGGAAGTCGCGCTGCGCTTCCCGTGCATGGAGCAGCGGCACCCGGAGCTCAACCGCCCGCTCTTCGACGTCGCGGGCGCCGCCTTCCCCGAGTTCGAGCCCGCGCCCGGCGGCGGCTCCCAGCCGGTGACTAGCCAGGGCTCCTCGATGAACCACGCCGTGAGCGTTGCGTGGTCGCCGCCCGGGCTGGCGCGCACGCGCCGCGCCGCGCTCGGGGTGCTGACTGCCGGCGGCTGCCTGACGGTATACGCCGAGGGCGCGGCCGACGACATGCTGAGTAGCGCCGCGGCGGCCTTCAAGCCCGGCGGGCGGAGCACCGCACCCCGCAGCCTGAGACACTGGGCCGCGGCGTGGTGCGTCGGCGCTGGCATGCTTTTGCCGGTGGCCGCGGGGTGCGAGGAGGAGTATAGTCGGGAGTACATCACGGCGTTTGCGTGGGCGGCGGATACGGAGCAGGAGGCGAAGATGCTGGCGTATACGAATGATGACGAGGAGGTTGTGCTTGTGTCCGTGCAGGCGCGGCATAGCTCGCGGGCGGCGCCGGGGAGTATGGGGACCTGGAGGGTCGAGGAGGTTGTGAGGTTTTTCGTTGATGGGCCGCATCCGATTACTGATGTGAGTGCTTTGCTTTACTGTCGGTAGTGTGCGTTCTGTTTTGTTAATGGGGGGTTAGCCTACCGATCCGGATCACTCGCCATCCGGGTCTTCGTACTCCCTCAGCTGGAGTCCCTGGTGTAATAAGGGGAGATCGAAAGTCAGCATACTCTCTTATATTAGCAAGAACTATGTCGGGTTCAGACGGATCACGATTAGCGGACGGAACGAAAGCACGAAGACGGCCAGTGTACAGGTCAGCGAGGTCGATGTGAATGGTGTTTGCCTCTATCTTGCGCCAGATGCTTTTGTGGTTTGGGAAGACATGGTAGGTGACCATATAGTCATTACTAGTGCTAATATTCATGCTAACTGTATCAGATATGGACCATTGATGATTCCAAGATCTGTCGTGGCATGATTGCAACGCCTTATAAGGTACAAGCATTCCAGATACCACTCGACGACCCCAGTCCACCACCCCTTGTGAGGCACACGACCGACAAATGCGAAACCACATACCCTCCTATCAACGACCCAAACCTAGCCCAAAATCCGATTACCAGTAAGATATCTCTGTCCCGCTAAACCCCTTACCTTAACAGTCCAGCTAACTCACTCCTCAGGTCTCGTCATCCATCCCCCCACAACATCACAACCAACACCAGCACCCCTATACACCCTGGTCCGCCTAGCCGCAACCCACGAGAACACGGGCTGGTACCAGACCAACGTGCCCCCTTCCCCTCCTAACACTCTCTCTCACCCCACCGATCCAGCCCCCGGACCGGAGACCCCGGAACCCCGCTGGGCACACGAGATCCTACAGAGCATCGAGCAGCAGCTCCCCCGCGCGCTGGCCTACCGTCCCGCGCTCCCCTCGCACGCGGGCGGCAGCTCGCCCTCCGACGCCGACTCGGACTCCGACGACGCAACCGAGATCTCGGAGGACGAGGACGAGTCGCCCTGGGACTCCGACTACGACTACGGGGGAGAAGATGGGGAGGGGAGCACCGGCATCGTCAACGGCATCGACACCAGCGACCTCGTGCACACGGCCCGCGCACGCATCTGGGGCATGGCGGCCAGCCCCGGCGGCGGCGTGACCGCCGTGTTCGCGGCCCTGCACAGCGCCGTCAAGCCCGGGCGCGACACCTTCGGCGGGTGGCGGTGTCGGGTGCTGTTCGGGCGCCACGACCACGTCCACCACGACCACGTCCACCACGACCACGTCCCTCGTGCAGAAGATAGTAAGAGTAAGAAGCTCACCACCGAGGGCAGGATGTGGGAGTGGATGTACGGCGGCGGGCCGCCGGTGGCGGGCGTCAGTGGTGAGGGAGCGGAGGGTGAGGAGGGGGGGCGCGCTGCGGTGTTGCGGGATCACTTTCGTCCTGTTGCGAGTAGGCTCGTGTGCGCGTTTTGTGACGCGGCGCTGGAACCGGTGGGTGCGGGTAAGTCGGCAAGGTGTGGTAGGGGCCATCTTTTCGGTAAGTCGTTGTCTCCCCCTTCCCCCACCCAGTCCAGTCCAGTCCAGTCCGCCTCGTGTCGAATGGACAGACAACCAATCGTCTCGGTCATTGTTGAGTTCGCTGCTTCTGATCTGTTTACCCATATCTCTCACCTTACATACTTGTGTACATATCTACTACGCTTCGCACTCAGGATTAGTATTGGTATATCTACTGACTTGTATCAAACTAGATACCTGCGCCACGACCGGTATCCCCATCATCGCCCCCGGCGTCTCCAAGACCTGCAATGTCTGCGGCTCCAAGTGCCTCAAGCGCGAGGAGCTGCTCGCTCTGGCGCCGCAGCTACGGGATATCGTGCTGGATGAGATCTCGGCGGAGTTCTGTGGCAATTGCGGGGGGAAGTTCGTGAATTAGTTCCTCTATGTTGGAAGAGGAAAGTTCGTGTGTATACCGTTTTGCTACACAGGGAGGGAATGGAAATTAGAGATGCCTATAGCAGAGGTGGTTGTTCTCTGATATGGCGCAGAGGACAGGGTATTGTGCTTATTCTGGTTGAGACTTCGCCGACACGCCCTGAATGGAAAGGGGATATCAGGTTTGACAGAGCGCTTGTAGGAATAAAGATCAAGTTCGCTCGGAACTCAGACAAGATAGAGGTCGAGATGTTCGTCATGAAAACGTTAGCACTTGACCATATAGTGATTGTAGTATCGTGAATTATCCCTTTAGGTTGCCTTAAACAGGGAGTGTTTAGCAATTGCCATTCCTGTTTTCGCATTCGCTTGGTTTTCGAGTACACGTGTTTACTCAAACGCTCACTTCCCTCTTCGGTTTCCAGCCCTCCGTCTCTCTACTGAGGAAAATTTGGCTCGGGTAGGCGGCAATGAGCACCAGTACCCGCGTGTGGACTTACGACGTAGTGACTTGGTTTAGTGTGTAATTTTGACCGAGCCGTAGAGCACGCAATAAGCTAGTCTTTATTCAATGGCAGGACCAAGAACTCGGTGGTCATGCAATCTAGGGTGTGCAAAATAGATAGGAGAATATAATATTGAGATGCTGGGAGATCTTGAATACGACATGGGTATGGGCACGCATGAGGATGTCCTTCATGCGTAGAACTAGTATAAAGCAACGAATAATTGCCGTGATATACAAATGGCTGCCCTTAGAGCTTAGTATTCGTCGTGTTACTTTTAGTTTCTGTTAGATCCCTCGGGCATCTCGCTGGTGACGGTCAACCTGACTTCATCTATTTCCCGTAGTGACATGTGTTATAGAGTAAGCATGATGTTACACAATCTCTAACTTAACTTAAACGATGCGTAAGGGAACTAGAACTCTCAGTGTAGTATGAGGATAATAAACAAGGCATTCTAATAGCCATTTGCCAGTGTCTAGTTGAGCGAAGGGTATAGTACCAAGTGAACTAGACAATATAGAATATAATGAATATTAAAGCTAAAGCATTGTTTAGATATCTTAGCTTACGTAAAAACTCTATAATATCCTTACACCACGTGTCTGATATAGAGCTATCTGTGGTAACCAATCATTGTGAACTAATTATCATGAATGATAGTTCCCATGGAACTGGGAATGCTACGTAGTATTACCATGCAGACGTTACTGTACAAGTTTTCACTTACTATTGAGAGTAGAGTATTGATCTCGCAATTCTGCCATGCATTGCATGACCTACCAGGTGTTCATAGACTCCGGTTTTAAAAAATTGCCATAGCGGCGCGCGGCCCGATTTCGTGCTTGCGGATAACGATGAGGTGCTTGCGGATTCCAAATCTCCCACTCGGTTGACTTTCCACATCCGTCTCCAACAACCCTTATTACACAATTGAATAATACATTGGGGAGACTCTGTAGCGATCTAGAGCAGGAATACCGTACACAATGAAGCTATGCCAAGGTTGCACCCATGTGCCAGTTTCGGGCGAAGACGTGTGGCCACCCTGCGCAATGCCTAGTGTTGGTTGCGCGACCAGAGAGTTATGGGGGGCGATCAATGGTATTAATTAGCCACTGTGTATCGATGGAACATTGCTGCTTCTCTGCAGATGTCGCAATTTCGATCAATTTAGTCACCTCGGGTATCTAGAGTCTAGAGACGCCATGGCAGAACTAAAGAACACGGCCTCGGTCCGGCCCGAGTCACTATCGGGATCTGAGAAGCGGCCGGAGGAGGATACGGCTGATGCCACTGCAGTGAGGGAGCGCATTCTGCGGGAGCAGGAGCTCCAGAAAACGGAACCGCCAGTTCTCCCGATCATGACATTGTTCCGGGGATCGAAACAGCAGCAACGAGACCTCGACGAGATTGCCACGCAGCCATCTGTCTTCGACGACCCGGCGACTGCCAGCTACTTCCGCCCTACCGATAAGTACGAGAACCTGCATCGATTCGATCCGAGTGCGCGATGGACCTGGGCTGAGGAGCTGCCGCTTATCAACAAGTTGGACTGGAAGATTACGCTATGGGCTTGTATCGCATTTTTTGCCCTGGATCTGGACAGAGGAAACCTGACTCAGGCGAATACGGACAACTTTTTGGAGGATTTGGGCATGTCTACTAACGGTGAGTGCTGGCGGAGCAATGTTTCTACATGGCAAAGACTAACCCTTAACTATAGACTATAACCTGGGGAATACCGTATTTAGATTGGCATTTTTATGTGCCGAGCTGCCCTCTCAATTGGTTAGCAAGAAGCTAGGTACGCTCTCATGATACTCTTCTGTCCTTTAAATATGGCTAACGCATCATGTAGGCCCTGACAGGTGGATTCCAACGATTATGTGCTTATGGAGTATTGTTGCGATATCGCAGTTCTGGCTGAGTGGTCGACCGAGCTTCCTGACCTGTAGAGTGCTGCTTGGATTATTACAGGGTGGTTTCATTCCAGATATTGTGTTGTACCTTGTGAGTAACTCGATATATGGTTCAAAACTTATGGCGTTCTAATATACTTGTCTAGTCCTACTTCTTTAAGGGTAGCGAACTTCCATTTCGATTGGCTCTTTTCTGGACTACGCTGAAAATAGTCGATATTGTTGCTCCCATCCTCGCTTTCGGTATTCTACGACTCCGTGGCCATCACGGAAGAGAGGGATGGAGATGGCTATTCCTCATAGAAGGCCTTTTCACCCTCAGCACCGGTATTTGGTCTTGGTTCATGATGGCACCATCACCTACACAGACTCGATCCTGGTATCGCCCGAAAGGCTGGTTTACCGAGCGAGAGGAAGTTATTATGGTCAATAGGATTCTTAGGGATGATCCTTCCAAGGGTGACATGCATAACCGTCAAGCGGTCGACTTTAAGCTGCTATGGAAGTCTTTGTGCGACTATGACTTGTGGCCGATCTATATCATCGGGCTTATGTATGGCCTACCAGTCGGGCCACCAGATCAGTACCTCACACTGACGCTCCGAGGCCTTGGATTTGATACCTTTACCTCCAATCTGCTCACCATCCCAACCCAGTTCTTCGGTATCTTCACTGTGAGTTTATACCTTTTGAACTTCAGGCCATACTAGAGGCTAATTATGAAACAAGATGCTCATTCTCACTTTTCTTTCGGAGACATGGAACGAGAGAGCTCTGATGGGGTTGTTCTCACAGATCTGGATTCTGCCAAACATCATCGCCCTAGCTGTATTACCTAGCAGTACATCGTCCTGGGTGAAATATGCCGTGGTCACGATCTTGCTTGCGTATCCATACCGTACGTCTATGTCTATACTGTTCACCATTCATGTATACTGTACTGACACAAAGGATAGCCCATGCTATGCAGGTCGGTTGGTGTAGTCGCAATTCGAACACAGTACGAACGCGGACTGTCTCGGCTGCAGTTTATAAGTAAGTGCTGACTTCTGGTCTGATATCGTACGAAAATGAAACTGATGATCTCGATAGCATGTTCGTACAAGTTTCCGGCATTGTGTACTCGAACATCTATCGTGCCGACGACAAACCTGATTGTACGTTCAATGTTGCTGAGCCACTGACAAACTCGAAGACTTGTTTTGCTAACACGAGAACTGTCAGACCGCCGAGGCAATAGGCAGCTTGTTGCAATCTGCGCCGGTAATATTGTCATATATATACTCGTGAAGCTCTATTACCTCCACCGCAATAAGCAAAGGGAGAAGGAGTGGGATCTTATGAGCAGAGATGTAAGCCCCCTCACTTAATAAATAAAATATAATAGGGAAGCTGATATGATCTAGGAACAACTTCACTATCTAGACACAACCACGGATTCGGGAAGTAAGAGAAAGGACTTCCGGTTCGCACACTAAAAACTCGTTTGTGGCATGCACTTGTATAGAGAGGGCACGTCAAGTCTACCACTCATGGCGGATGCTTATCATTTGGAAGGAGACTAGAGCAATAAAATGTGAGCTTCAGGAACAACCTTTCTACTATGACAATGCTTGAAGGGTAAAGAATCCTGGAGAACAGCTGGAAATATACGAGTAACTCTAGACAAAGAAGTATATAGTATTAGAAAAATAAACTTATCCATGCATCATAAGATTTTATTCCTAACGAAGCAGAATCGCTAGATTCACTGTTTCCCATCTACTCTAATCTAAATATAGTGATGTGCTCATCTCTCACGCATAGATTCAAGTTGGCACTAGCCCTTTCATCCACAATTACTGCAGAAGCTTCGAGAGTTCATACGATTCAAGAGGATTTCCTTTTTGTAGAAGTACTTAGGTCAATAGCATGGGGTTCAAAGAACTTACTCAGATCGAGGTAATCCTCCCTGAAAAGGCTGGAGTAGGTGATTTCGGCTATCATGATAGCTTCAAACAAGGCGTTGCTGTCGAGAAGATCTTCAACATGAAAGTTACTTATATTTACCGATTACAATTAGTAAGGAGGTATATCAACTCCTAGGTGAAACATAGTGATTTTAGGCATCCCGCAACGTGGGAGCTAGGATCATACTACCTAGCACTAAGTCTGCGGCGGTAGAATGTGCCATGAGCTCTTCGTATGTAATGCGACCTTACAAACGCACGATCAATATGTATCTGGAAAAAAGATGGAGATATGATCTCACATACCCGCATCTATAGTGCAGATTCGGTGGAATTGTTAGCGTCTCCAATGTTAGAGGGACTGGAGTCGGTAATGTGGATATCGGCCCTATAAGTGACGAAACGGGTGCTACGTGGTTGTTCCCGATGGAGTCGGCAGTGTCGGGTGTCGAGAGACATTTTTGTTGAGTATAGAGTAGCCGCTCTTTTGGTAGGCTATCAGGGTTTATGAGTGTACCCTTCGTCACGTAAGTATAAAAAGAATTGCTTATTAAAAGTGTCGTAATGTATTCTGGCACACCTTAGCTAAGAGTATGAGGTGATAGTGGATAAGTAGCCACAGCGACTATAACATGAGTTTTGTGTTTCGCTATACAGGCTTTAGATCCGATCAATATATATATATGCTGGGCACAGCTGTTTAATTAATTATCACTCTGTTAAAGTCCTCAGTTGCAGACACTGCCTTGTCACTCCTTGTAGGGGTGAAGGTAATGGAAGACAACTAAACGGTTATCATCCTATAACATGTTATCTCTAATAACATTGTAACAAGCAATTCCGACTACAGGAATACAGAACCTATGCTCAAAGAGTTTCTCTGGCTACACATCTCGTGTTTCTGACTTTTATATCCACCATTAATTGATATCCAACAACTTCAATGTGACAATCGTCCATATCCATGTCGACAGCCCTATACCTGTTTATGAGGACATTTGGTACTTCCCATAAGGACTGTGGTGAGGATTACTTTTCTCTCGAACCTACGACCCAGTCCGCTTCATGAAATGATCAACAGCATGCTTCGCCGTGCCCCTAAATAATTCATTAGCCAGATGCCGGCCCGGCGCACGTGTAGGGAATAGTCCACATACCACGAAGATTGATATCCCGTCCCACCAGCGCCATAGTTATGTATGACAAGCTTGCCATCGATCGTCTCGGGCTCCACCCTCGAGCCTCCTTTTCTACTCGCTAAATACCCATCAGAATCAAGTCAGCGAATCATGTAACTCTTCAAGTACTATCACATTATCGTGAACCAATGTGCAAAGAAGACTTACGTCGCAGCCCAACGGCATGATACACAACCTTTAAACCCTCGGGCAGCCCCAGCTCTGGCGCCAGCGCGCAACACCGCCTCTTAATGTCCTCGGCGAACTCCAGGTCGACTTCGCCGTTCCAATCGTTGTCCACGCGACAGCCGCCTAGGATCACGCCGCCGGACGGGTACCGTGGGAAGATGTACGTTGTGTCATTATCCACGCGCCGGGGTGAGCGGAAGTACATTTTCTTCATCGGTCGGCTGGACTTGGGAGTTTCGACTAACATCACTTGACCCTATATTGAACCGGTAAGTATGAGAGCTTTGTGAGCTTCTTGTGTGTATATGGCCGTATTTCTGATGTATGGATGTTTACTGAAAGTGCCTCGAGGAGAGAAAGGGAAAGGCGGGTTACGTATGAACGTAAAAACCTACCCTAGTGGGATACAAATCTGTGTCCTCGACGCCTTTCAAATGTCGTGACCCCAGCCCCGTGCAGTTGAAATACGCATCCGCGGGAAGGTCGTGGAATACCTGCCGGATATCCTCGAAGTTGGCTCTGCGCATCTCGATGTTGTTTTTGAGACACTGGACATTGAGCCTATACCACTTCTTAGCTCTCATCATCTCATAATACTCGAATCTCAAACTTTCATGCTTGAGAAAGGTGTTCACACATACCACGCAAGATAAGCCTGGGTATTAACCATGAAAGTCTCAAACCCAAACCCAAAACAAGCCCCAGCCGGCAACTCCGCCCCCGGAATCTCGCCCACCCCGCCCACGAGCTCCTCGTACCAAATGCGCCCCGTGCCCTCGCTTAGGACCCCGGCCTGCTCTCTAGGGCGATCGAAGACGGCGCGGATGGGCATGCGGGTGATGCCGGCCTCGGGGACGGCGTCCGCGAGCGCGCCGAAGCGCGCGTACGTCTCGGCGTCCCAGGCCTCCTGCACGCCGTCGTCGGTCGCCGTCGACATCCAGTTCGCCCCGGCCCACGGCGAGCAGTACTCGATGCTGCGGTCGCCGGGGAAGAACTTGGCGGCGATGACGACGGCGGCGGTCGGGATGCGCTGCTTGAGCTCGAGCGCGGTGGTGAGACCGACGACGCCGGCGCCGAGGACGACGATGTGCTTCTGTTCCGGCATTGTCTATGCGATAGAAAACACGAGATGAATTTTTATATATGACTAGTGCATATCACAGTCAATAAGCGCTTATTTATATATAAGTATTATTATATTGGCTCCGTGATGTCGTTGCAGTCCACCGAGCCCGACGTTGTTGAGTCGGCCGGCTCCGGTTATGCTCTGAAGCGCCGATCGCGGCCCGATACATAGTCATAAACTTAGCTACATTTATTAGTCTCGGGTACTCCCATACTATACTTTGGTTGGTTACTGCGCCCACTAGCGTCGAACGACGTTGAGCTGAATGCGGATGTCGTCTTACAGGTGAACCTTATAGATCGTGAGGCTGATAATTGGCAAGCGTCCGAGGTCGGGATGTATATGTACATTCAGCTGAGCTGAGGTAAGTAGTATGTCGTATAAATATGTGGTGTGATATGGTACAACGGAAAGGCTCGGCAAAGGCACTAGAGTTCGTATTGGAATAGTACGCAGAGCTTACACGGATAATACTAATACTGTCCATACTTGAAGCGACGTTGAGCAAATGCACCTGGGATATTAAAAATAAGACATATTCGATTTCTCATAGCGTTTGATGATTTCTTATAATTGGTTCGCTAGCTTGGAGCTATACTGTGGTTGAGTATATACTCGTATGCTATTGCTGACACATTTCATGTTCCACCATGACGATACAATAGCAACCAATGTCCCGAGACTGATGTTATAGGGGAACCTCATTAAAGGTTACCTCCGACCAAAATGAACCATGTGATAGCTTCGGACATGCTGCTATCCCTGAATAGACTGCCTCTAGAACCTGTCTGCTACATGGAGGCTTGGATCATAGGGACCGTAGCTAAGATTCAGCGAGAGCGTGGGCCCTCTGTGTGTTGAAGTGTTGCTCTTGCCTCCTGTGAGGAGAATCATAGTATCCATTGGCCAGCCGTTCCAGTACTCCCCAATATGGAGTTCGTCCACAATCCAATGGCCAACATAGACTGGCTTAGATTCGACAGATCGACCAACAACCAATTGACGGTGTATGTATAGACTGGCATCGACCTTGTCTGAATGTACCATGAATCAGGCGAGAGAACAGAGAACTCCGAGTTCTGATGCCTTGCAAAATGCCATATCCCATATGTGAATATGTCCCGGTTTTTGCCTCTTTATCTTTACTTCTTTTTCGAGGTACCGAAACCCGTGATGCCCATAGCAGCCATCATGTCATCCTCTTCGTGTTCGCCTTCGATCCTCACATCATCGCCATACTCCACCTTGACCTTTTCGGCAGCCTCCCTCTCGGCTTTTTTCCTCGCCATCTCTTCCAGCCTCTTGACCCTCCTGGCCTCCCTCTCCTTGGCGTCCTCCTCCTCCCTGATCTCCAATTTCTCCTTGAGCGTCGTCACAGCGGCGCGCTTCTGGTCCTGCAGACGCTCCCAGACCTCGACGATGCGCTGGTGCACCTCCTCGGCGCCGGCCTTCTTGACCTCGCCGGTCTCGCCGATGTTGCGCAGGTGCTGCATGGAGTTGACGTGCTCGACCCACTGGATATTGTCCTTGAAGGTCAGGTCGCAGGCGGCGCAGTAGAAGCCGGCGCCGCGCCCGCGCTTGCCGACGCCCGCGCCGGCCGGCACCAGCGTCGTCTTGCCCACGTTCGCCTCCAGGTCGATGACGTCGCGCCGCGCCCGCGTCTGCTTCTCGTCGCCCGTCAGCGGCTTGTAGTATTTCTTGCCCGCCAGCTTCGCCTCGTACCGCGCCTTCGCCTCCTCTTTCTCCGTCGCCTCGCGCGTGCGAGCCTTCGACGCATATTCGTCCAGGTCGTACGTCCGTCGGAAGGAGGTGTCGGAGACGGGCGCGCCGCCGTAGGCGGAACCCTTTTTGTCTGACATATTGGCTCTTATTTTGTGAACAAAATCAGGTGGTTGGTATCGGTGAATAGCGCGTAGTGGATTTGCTGTCGTGATTTGTGGTAGTAAGTTAGGGAGATCGAGCGTAGAGAGATGGAATGACGATGGTGCTTGGAGCGCGAATGCTCGGATGCGATTGAGAAACAGATGAGAGAAATTAAGTGGACCATATCATCAGCTCGATATGTTCATATCGCCCCACCATTCTATACCCCGCCGATTATGCAAATAGACGAGTGCTTATTTTCATATTCATGATTTTCATCTCATTATTTTCATCGCAAGTCGTTGCTCACTCACATAAAATCCCCGCACAGTTCATCTCATATATTCAATTCAGATCTTCAAATCTACCATTTTCTCTATGTGGAGCTAAGATGCTCTACCTCGTAGGCTTGGGTTTGTCTGATGAGACGGACATAACTGTCAAAGGGCTCGAGATCGTCAAAAAGGCCTCACGTGTCTACCTCGAGGCTTACACGAGTATTCTCTTGGTAGATCAGTCTGTTTTGGTATGTAATACAGTATAAGTTCTCATGAATTCCAATTTGACTTGCTTTACATTCAACTAACGCTAATGCTACAGTAGGAAAGTTACTATGGCCGATCTATAGTAGTGGCCGATCGGGAGATGGTCGAGTCTGGCAGTGATGAGATTCTTCGTGATGCGCAAACAGTCGATGTCGCATTCCTTGTAATCGGTGATCCATTTGGGTATGCGACTGACTGACAACATACCCTCCTTCCTCGAACTCGAATAGACTAACTTAGTTACAATAGAGCAACCACGCACACCGATCTGGTTCTCCGCGCACGCGAACTCTCGATTCCTGTCCAAACAGTGCCCAATGCATCCATAATGTCGGGCATCGGTGCTACCGGGCTGCAGCTGTACAACTTCGGGCAGACAGTCTCTATGGTCTTCTTCCTGGATAATTGGCGACCGGCTTCATTTTACGATCGCATTAAGGAGAACCGCTCGATTGGGTTGCATACGCTCGTACTACTGGACATCAAGGTCAAGGAGCAGAGCCTGGAGAACATGGCGCGAGGCAGAAAGATCTACGAACCCCCTCGATACATGACGGTTGGGCAATGCGCACAGCAGATGCTCGAGGTCGAGGAGGACAAGAAGGAGGGCGTCTACGGACCGGATAGCCTGGCCATTGGCGCTGCGAGGGTCGGCGGCAGGACTGAGAAGTTCGTTGCCGGCACGTTAAAGCAGCTATGCGATACCGACGAAGCTCTGGGGCCACCGCTGCATAGCTTGGTGTTGCTGGGAAGGAGAGCGCACGAGCTGGAGAGGGATTATGCGCGCGAGTTTGCCGTCGATAAGGGGGTTTGGGACACGATCTGGGCCAAGGACTACGGCCAGCAATAAGGTAAAAAAAGAAATACTGCAAAGTGAACGATGATTCTTCCAATCAAACTTCAACGATGTGTTTTACAAATACAGGCCATCGAACATCTATATATCCCCACGAATGCACTGATATCTACGCCTGGACCTCGCTCTCGTTGATCTCATGGAGCCTGTTGACGCTCACGGATGATTCCGATCCTAGGGTCATTCTCCGGCCCGTCGTGGACACTACCGCTCAGACTGCCAGATCACTCACCCAGGCCTTCAGCTGCGGGCTGTAGCATTAATTGATCAAACTGTGGCCCGTCTCAACGGAGGTAGTTGCCGAGACGGATACCTAGTGCGCTGAGCTGCTTGTAAATGAGACATGGATGTGAGGGTTGATTTTGAGCTCGTTCGTCTCGTTCGACTAGGTGTTATCAAGAAGGGGGGTCAACACCTCCACTCTCTCTATAACCGCACTTCGTCGACTTTAAATCACTCGTTAAGTAAAGCTGGTAATTAGTGAGGCTTACTTTGGAGGCGAGTGCCATGATGGGAGACCAGAGACAGTCCAAGCTGGAGTCTCGGATCGACATCATGCCGAGCTTGGTGAATTGATGACGAACTTTAAGCTTATCAGTCTCGTCATTCTAGAAAACGCCGTCTTCTCTACTAGTTGGCTTATAGAAGTTGACCGGCTTGTTCTGGTATTTGCATTGAAGCAGCTATATATGTATATGCCGATTATCTAGCCTTTACGGAGTATAATATAGTGGTTTGTCATCGTTTAATCGTATATCACCTTATCCCAGCTAGTTGTTTAAGGTATAAGATTTAAAAAACAATCCGGTTATTTGATAGAAACTACGGATGAGTTTTTTATATCTGCAGGTTATGCAAGTTATGCGGCTGCAAGCAAGCACCCGAACCTTGCCTAGCAGGCCTAGGTACCCTCCAAGGTTGCAAAAGTGTAACGTGGCTCGATCATAGCACTCGATGCTATACTGCGTCGTACACCAGGATTCATCATAGACAAATGTAGATGCGATTCGCAATCTCATGACGTCAAAACATCAGAGAAAAGCCGGTGCATATACTGCACAAAAGAACCAGAGTTGAGCTGAGAGATACAGCAGGCTTTTATTGTATACATTGAGACACGGAGGTATTGGGACATTCAGAGACATCGAGAAACGAAAGTGTATTGAAACAGGGCAGTTCTCGGATGAGATATCATTATGTATGTGGCATTGACATATGAAGAGATACTATGACGTAGTAACTAAGATAGTTGGCTGGGCAAGGTCTGGTCTCTTCAACCAAACATTTTTAAGGTGATACCGTATATTACATGACGAAGTCTTCGAAGCGTACCTGAACTAATCATTTTTGCAACCATTTGGATGTGGGATATCAGGACAAGCTTATATGCCTGGTGGCATATAAAAGAAAAGAAAAAAAATTACATGTACATGTAGTGACCATTTTGCTCCAATGGCACTGCCGAATCTAGTAATTCGGTGTGGTCTAGACTCGCCTATACTCGCAGTAGGTGTAGACATATAGTAGCATGTATGTACTACATAGCAGATATAATTGGAAACAGTTCCCGATCTGATAAGTAGGCCTGTCACGAAGATACTTCTATTGGTTGTATGGAATTATTAGCAACTTGGCGGGGTCGATCTTGCTTGCATGCATGTATGTGATTTTATAACAGGTTACCTTAATACACATTTAAGATCTCCACGTCCTGTTGTATATAAGGTAGGTAGTTATCATACGCATGCACATCAATTGATCTCATTATTACCAGGTAAGTAAGTACTAAGTACCTGAGTGCCATATTCGATTTTCATTACGTAGGTATCTATGATAGGTACATATGTTTAGGTAGGTACATAAACTGTCCAACTGCCCCTCCTCCCCTCCTTGCCTCCATCAGGTAAGTGCCTACATTACCATGTAGGTACAGTTTAAGTACATACGTATGTGTAGATTGCACATGCCACAGACGTTTACCTAGGCTTAGATAAGTCAGTTACATGCACATACTATTAAGGTAGTTACCTACTACATACTTACATTGAACACTGGAGGGCCTGATGGGTCCAACTGCCATGTAATTATGTCATTCCCTCAATTCCGATAATCTAATTCACCCAATCGTCACCCCAATTCAATCTAATCGTTTTTTCCCTCAACCTCAGCAGCTCAGCTTCAGTGTTCACTCATCACCTGATATCGTGACTGGTCCTGAGATTATCAATTGATAGTCTGCCTTCCACCAACGCGTTCTCATCTTGCTGTGGTCTTCTACAGCAATCACCTTATCATCATTTCTGACCAGTCATAGCGCGTGAGATGGGCGTGTCCGTCCGCGTATGGGATCAAAGCAACAGCTCGTCATCTTCTTATCCTTCCCCAACATATAAAGACTCTCGTCCTAATAAATTCTAAACCTAATCTGAGATCCGTTTGACTTCCTCCTTGCATAAAAATCCTTTGTCCCTGCAAACAGGAGCTCATGCACATACAACACACCTAATTACCTACCTCAGACACGGAAACCCAATCCCGGCAATCCGTAAACTCACTGCACGTAGTTCTCCCTGTGTCCGTGTTGATCATCGGTCTCATTTTTCTCTCTCTTCACTTTCCACCTCATCCAACTACCGGAGCACTTCAGTTTGTGCGGTTAATGTGGTCATGATTATCACCAATCCGTCTTAACCTCTCCCACATCAGTCGACATGGTATGGCCTCAATCTGCCCCGTTTGAAAGCTTGTCCCTCGTTGCTTTTACTAATTTTTGGTTCTAGAGCAGAGCGTGGGAATGTCGTGATGCGGCCGACCAGGCTGAGATCTACTATAACCATCCTCTTCGCGATGAGAACAGACGTCTTGAGGAGGAGAATCTGGCCTTGAAGCGACTGCTACGAGAACATGATATCTCCTGGCAAACCCCAACCAGGGCCCCTCAAGCGCCATCGTCGCGGGTCACTCGGTCTAGGAAGAGCATCACCTCTGAGAGCCTTCCACACCTCCCTGTTGAGATCCAGCTTAAGATTCTCTCCTGCGCCCTGACCAGCCCACACCCCATCGTCGACCCACTCTGCAGGCTCAGGCCGGAGCGTCTGCTCATCCAGGGGGAGAGGCACAAACGTAACTTCCTCGCCATTCATTTTTTGGCCACGTGCAGAGCCTATTCTGTCGAGGGTGCTAGGTACTTATGGACAAACAACTCGTTTATATTCACCAGTCCAGAGGCTCTCAAAAGGTTTGCCGATGTCGCCCTCTGCTACCGCCAAAATATCCGACACGTTAATTTCCGCATCATAGCGAAGTATTACGATGACGAGGACCGAAATCACAAAATAGCTCGTACGCATCACCCGGACCTGACCAAGCCGATCAAGTTACAGGTCCACAAGAGGCCTAAGGAAAATACCTTGGCCCGCCGTGGGTTCCGCGCCTATGGCTGGCTCCAGCTGGTTGACTTCTTAGAGGCCTTACAACCCCCCTACGATCCTACTTTTTATCCTTCCAAACTTGGTTACCTATCTCCCCCACGACTACTCCCGTCTCTAGAGACTCTCCGGATCGACTTTGTCAACTTCGGCGAAGAACTACTTCAGAGCCCACCTCCTCAGTTGCATGAGCTAGCATCTCACCAGTTGGGATGCACCTTGAATGAGGTGGTACTAACTGGCCTTCCTAGCGATGAGTCTGGATTCCGGGTCAGTTCGGAGTTGTCTGGTCTCCTGAAAGACGAGGGCCTCCTCGTCGATCATGCACCGACTATGATATCTCTCAGAAATGGCATACGTCCTCTCACCTGTGACCCCAGGGAGTGTAACTACTCTTCCAAGGTGGTCCGGGCGATGCGGAACATCAATGGACACATCCACGATGATGACCATGCTCATTTATTCGGCACTGACTTCCCACCTGCACCCAAGGACGAGGGCAACCCGCCTTACTCATTGTTTCACTCCTGCCGAACTATCTGGAAGAAGGTGCCCATCAAGATCGACGGCAGCGGTGAGCGGAAATGGGAACTATTTGACAGGATCAGCGGGCTGCCGTGGGACGACATCGAGAACGATGCCATCATGTTCGACTTCGTGTCTGATGACGATGAGGGATTAATGTGCGACAATTGTGGCCAGGTCCACCCCGGTGCTATCCCCCCTGATCATATGATGGACTTCCTCGATGATCTATAATACGTTACGCATCCAATGATGGATAAAAACGCCATAATCACATACAAACACACACCTACACACATACATACTTGACGACGTTTACGAATGACTGGGAGCGAGGCATGGGGATGAAATACCATTTGTTTGCTTGTTTGGCTGTATTTTTGTTCAATGCATAGAATAAAGACATCTGCTCTAAAAGGGGGAACCGAAACAGATGATGTGTGATATTGAGCACGCATCTCATGAAGACCGAATTGTGCCCATTGAGGCAGAGACGCATGTTTTGCTATGTAGCATATGGATTGACTGAGGAAACAGCAACTGCTGTACATACTTGATGTATATCTAATGTTCCTTGGTTCCTGATTCTGTACTACTGTGACTAATTACATCGCATTGATGTGATAGACAAACGCTTACAATCATAGGATTCCCGTATGAAATATATTATGAAGCAACTTGAAAATTTCTTCATAGTACAAAAGAGGTACGACAACTTAGCATAGCACAGTTACGACGATTTCTTAGACAAGTGTGCTCATCAAGCGAAGGGGTTTTTACGTTCCATCACTAATCAAAGCAGCAGAGATGACCCTCACACAGAGTCTTCCCAGATAGGATGTTGATCCGGTTGTATATAAATCGAACAATGAGAGTTCTTCCTGCAGTGCTGAGAAGTAATACATTAGGAAGAATCCCGAGTTGGCCTGGTAGTCGTTTGCACTTACGAGAGGAACTCGCCCCAAAGTTCGATCTCTGAGACTTCCAACGTCAAATCCCAGCTCCCTCGCCACAAATTCGCCTTATATGTCCCTGCACTCCCTCCCGGAGCTGCTACACGGTGGGAAATCATAGCTTCTTGAAGGCTGCTCAGCAAAAACAACCCCACGCCGCCATCTTGCCCAAACCGAAGCCCGTCTTCACCAAGCGCCCAGCCCGGCCGCTCCACGGCCCCTCGGAAGACGTCCTGAACAGGGCTGAGCTGGAAAATGAGGCATCGCTCTCGCCCTTCTGTGTCTTCAGGGACCTCTTGAATCGCCGAGACGTCCTTATCCGGACTGGGGCTGAAGACCCCGAAGATATACTCGCTCCCAGTCGGGGCTGTACCAGATAGCACCAGAACGGCGCTCTCAAGAATATCGCCCATCGCTTCCGCAAGTGTAGCGGTTGACGGCCGTCCCGGGCCGATGTAATGGTGGACACGGCGGAAGTCGCCAAAATAAATGGACCCGGTGAGAAATGAGGCAAGTTGGCTTTGAAGTGGCAGAGTCAATATACTGCTAGAGGAAGTAGGAGCAGAGGAGGCATCTAGCGTCTCCGGTCCAGCACGACCGAAGAATATATTAGAAAGGAGGCGATATAGAGGCGCGAATAGGTACGGTGCGGTGTTCTTTAGTGTATGGTCAAACATCGGCCACGTAATCACGTCTGCTTGCGCATCCTCACAGAATGCAGCGACCAGAGAGTCTACAGCTCCGTCGAAGCTCGATAGCTCGGTCACGGGCTCTCCATTGTTGGGTTCAAACTGCAGCGCTAAAAGAATCCTTGCGAGCGCCACAAACCGCTGTCGCGGGATCGCCAAGGTGGAGAAGCGGAATCGGTCCTGCACGAGACGTTTCGCCACTGGCCGGAAGTCGTCACGCTTTGGGGGCGCCAGTGGCAGTGGCGTCTCCGGCTGCGTCGCGTAAAGCACATCTAGCACGTCGTGGTACATCTCGTCGCCGTCATCATCGTGGTTAGGCCCAGCGAATTCGCGGGAGGACTCCGACACGTCGTAAGCATTGTGGGGCGCCAACTCTCGGGCCTTGACGGAATCGTGCGCCTGGTCGCGGTACGCAGTGGCGAGGCTTTGAAAGATCATCCTACGGTGATCAGCTGGTGTCCGCGTTCGACACCAATTACTCGCCTCCGTCATGCGTTCGTAGTAGCCAGGGAGTAACCAGACAAGGCCACGACTGAGTTGTGTTGCAGTAAGACTGACTGGCACCGAAGAGCATTGTTCTGGGGTGGGAGGAAACGGTATTTTGCTCAGATATGCGATGCTAGCGTAGATGACATACCCAGCTTCGGAGCCGGCAGCCGACTCTGGAAGCGATCCCTTAGTCTGTAGGAGAGAGACAAAAGTAGATTTAGTGAGTGTATCCTCGCCATCGCACTCGTCGGTACTGGTAGATCTTAAGATCTTCTCAAGCGTAGATTGCTGTTCATGGTAGCGTTCCTTGATTTTTCGGTCTAGACCTTCTAGAATACGCTCAGGGCTCAGACATCCCTCTGCATACCAGCCTTCGACTTTTTCAGCATTTGATAGAGCCATAATGTGCTCACAACCTGGATGATCCGACAATAAAATGGAGAGAGTGAATGGGTGTAATGCGCCCGCCAATCTAAGTGGTAGATTATTTGATGGAATCAGGCTTTTCAGGGATGGCTGCTAATATATGTTCTTATGCTTCCTTCAGTTGACTTGAACCCATGAAATTGACAAACTGGGGGCTTTGTAGTTGCCAATTCTCATATATGGCGTATAACATTGAGGCGATAATACTTTGCGAAGAATTAGACGCCAAGTCATAGTGTGCGAGGCAGCTTTATAAAACTGTTGCTACCTATTCGATATATCTGTACGATATTTTCTATGGTATCGGGACGGTGGTGTAGTTATAAAGTTCTGCTATTCGATGTTAGGGAGTAGAAGAAATGTTTTATATATGCAGCTATCTAGATACGCCAATTCAGCGATCAGAGTTAAGTTCAACGTTGGTCTATTGACCATACTGGTCTCGTTTTACGTATCGTGCCCCATGTTCTACCGGTTATCAACGACATTTGGTCACGGGAAGTTGCGAATACTTTCTGTTTATGAGCACCGAAGCGCTTATGTTGACGGTATGAGCCGTTATTTTGGCAGTGATTCAAACTCTTCGCCGTAAATATAGTATCACATTTACGGCGGTCCCACATACTACTCAATCAGGCTTATTCGCTATTGGGGTATTTCTGTGAGAAAAAAAGGATACATCCGTTGGTTGTCTACGTGAAGCTATTTTACAAGATATCTTGCTAGGACCTACGGATTCCGATGAACAAGGTATCAAATCTTTAGTCATTAAAATTCACCGAGAAAATCCATCTCATGAGCCACTGATGGTTCTAATACTAGCTGAATTGCAGCTTGGCAAAGCACTGCAAATATCCGATATATCCAGCCAGCGCAGAGATGTCTGTGGTGGAAAAGTATCTATAAAATGAGCTTCAAGCCTGAGTCTTTGAGCTAACATTATCATCATTATCAGTCAAAACACCCTCAAGTGTTTCAACATCTTCTGTTTTACTCTAGACTGAGCCGAAAATGCACTTCTCTCACCTCCTCACGGCTTTTCTGGCCACGCTCGTAGTTGCGACCCCGATTGCCAACTCTGACCCCGAGCCTGCCCTTGCCGTGGAAGCTAACGACCTTGTGGGCCGTGAAACTCTCGAGGATACAGAAGCATATACGGCCGCAATTGGAGCACATCCAGATATACAGAAAGGAAAGTATTACTGGTTTGAGCTTACATGGGACCTCAAAGCGGCTATCGATGACGATCACGAGACCAAGAGTGAGCTAGAGAAGCTTCGAAAGAAACTCGGATTCAAACACATCGCCCTTGTTGTGGGCGAGGTGACAGAGAAAGAATCCGGCAAAGGAAAGAACAAGAAAACGAAAAGGGACTTCAACGCTATGTTCTATGACATGGTCAAGGACAACAAGGACAGGACCGAGAGCCATTTTGCAAACTTCAAGGGACTACGTGAAGGCCAAACACTAAAGTGGGGAGGCGATACAACTAAGAGTAAGGCTAATCCGATCACCCTGAAGAGAATTGGTAAGTTATTTCTGTCGTATCTGAATATTCCGTTGAGTATATGTCCGTCGGTGGTATTGACAGTTCGTAGGCACGGCCTGGGTTGAGGACCACCCGAAGTACTCTGTAGATGATAATCACTGTAAGAACTATTTTGATAACATGCTGGAAAAAGTCAAATAGATCGTCTGTGCGAGGTTATATCTACTTTGTAAGAGGTTTTGTTAGGAGTATCTGGGAGAGGAGGCAGTGAAGGGGGTTAGCCAGCTTCGAAGAGAATAAATTTAAAACCTATATTATCAAATACTCTTATTTGCAAGTGTAATTGACTATGACCAGTAACTACATCAAACTAACAGACCTATCGTAGTTGCATAACACGATACTTATATTATCATTTGTCACAGAGTATGTAAGGCGCTATTATCTGAACGCTAATAGCGGTATCGCTTTTGCCATATCATGATCAATATCACAGTTACAGTATATGTAATGATCATTCAGATGCCGCCTTGATTACTTTAGTTGTTGTCTACTAGAGTTGCATAAAGGTCTAAGATCTAAAGGACACAGAATAACTTAAAAGATCCCTTTAAGCAAAAAGGCTCTTAGAGCAGCTATTGCCCCAGCTGCATTTACTTAAGGCACTATAACAAATACCCCTATTGTGATAATTAATTACTAAATCACTTAGAATATCTTTAAGATTCTGAAAATTCTAGTAAACGAGTCACGTTATTCTCTGCCCCCTTCGGTTTAAAGCATGAAAGGGGCTACAATATGTTATCACGATGCCTAGGAAACAACTCTACCTACTTGATAGATTTCTCTTACATGAAGCAGTGGTCACGATACATGGTACCAGCTTTGGCTTGTAGGCTATTGCTGTAACCTAGACCAATATCTATCTATACCATCTTATCAAGCTGCTCGGTTATATTTACTATATCACTATTGATAGCCTATTGTGAAGCTACCGTGATCCGCTAGAGACCAAGTCAGACTTCCAATGGAATGTCATGCTCCAATTGCTTACATCTGATAAATCTCAATTGGACGTCTCCAGTGACGATCCCTGACGATTGTTTGCTTCTGTTTAGACCATTTTGAAATGATCGGCTTCCGACTCAAAAAGAAACAACTGTTCTTGTAAGACGATGAATCTTTACAGCCCAGTAAAAGAACTCTTGCCCTGTTCTCGACGTATGAGGAATAGATGAACAGCTCTCGTGTGTGCTTTCGTGTTGGACGGGCCGTGGCACAAATATATGCGTCAACAATATAGGAATGGACAGCAATATCCTATAGTTACGTAGACGAACCTGTGCTATCTCAACTCCAGCCGGGTAGTCTGGCAGATACAAGGAACATTCCAATTCACAGTACAAGAATTTTACACTGCCTGCATACGAAGTACATATATCGACACACTTATACACCAACTCTATATCTACACGGAGAGAAAGCCATTGGTGACCCAACGTAACCCCACAAGGGAAGGTATTCAACTACTTCAACCACGTTGACAGTTAGGCGCCGGCAGCGTGGTGGCACAACACCTCAACAAACCAAGATACTTCCTTCATGCATACATACACCACCTTCCACCCAGTCACAGGGTTCACAGCACACCCCGTCCTCCCGCGCAGAGCCGATGGTGGGCGAGACGGCATGATTGTCGAGGCCAATTCCAAGAGGGCAGGCAGCGCCAACTCCACTCGTTCTTGACATGTGAAGGCGACCCCCCGAGCTGTAGTGCAGGCTGTGATATTGGTGTGGCAACCACAAGAGAGTCTTGGTGCGTCGCAATGAAGGCGCGCTCACGCGCAATCAGCATCGCGCACGACAGGAGAAGGGCCCAGAACACCAGAGCACAACCCGCCGGTCTCGCAGCACCTTCCCGACACCGGCACCGGCACCGGCGGCGCGTCGGGAGCGCGGATGAAACTTCTCAACTGAGGTGGTGGCCCCCGAGTCCCCGGGGTCGTCGAGGGTTGGGTTCATACCGCGAGAACTCGAGGCTGACCAGTCGCTGGTCCGTTTACTGAATCCAACTGGCAGGAAACAATTCTGGTACTCGTGGGTGTGTGAGTCTTCTACAAGCGTTGTGTTTAGGGGTGTATACCGAGGCAGTAATCCGCGTAGTTGTCGATATCTGTGTGGACGAATAGAGTATACCTTGGATCTGACAGGGAATTGATTCAGGGGCTGTTCAAGGTACTTGCATATTTGACACGATAACCTTAATGATTTCAAGCGCTCTCTATTTTGAAGAGATGGGTCGATCAAGAAGATTATAAAGTTGATGAGCGCTCGTCCCTTGTACTAGTCATGGAAAAACAAAAAAGGGGAATAGTCTACGATAGGGTTATATAGTACTGCCTACATATCACTTCAAGCTGCAGGCCAACATATCCACTTTCTCTTCCCCACTGTTTGCAGCACATCCTCCTCCCCCTTTTCAAAATGCGGCTGCACATACTACACACCTTACCTAATCCACCAAAGACAGATATTGACGTGACTCCCAACAACAGCACTCATTCACTCTAGCTAGCAACTCATTCGTCCTGTACGAAATCTGTCCTTTTTATTGATCTCATCTCATCATGCCTAAACTCCAACATGTAGCTGAACTAACGAACTACACACGACACATGCAGGTTGGGCAGGCAGCTTACAAAGCTAGCTGGGCAACCATATCGCGTTGGATCTGCCCCGCCGTCCCGTCCCGCCCTTCGCCTTCCCATTACAAGCCTAGCGTCCTTCATAACATCTATGTAAGCGGCGAGCGGAAAAGTTACTCATCATCATCCTCCTCGGCCTCCTCGGCCTCAGCCTCGTCATCATCAGCAGCAGCCGCGGGCACATCGTCGGCAACGCCGCCCTCGTTCTCCAACCGCAGCCACTCGTCCCACTCGGGGAAGAGCTCGTCGTCTTCCGCGGGCACGCCGATCATCTTGGCCACGCGGCCCTTCTTGTTCTTCTCGAGGCTGTCCTTCCAGCCCTTGACGGCGTCGCCCGTTAGGCTGGGCTTATACGTCTGCGAGAATAGGACCGCCTCGGCGAGTCTGCCCGTCTTGGTGAGGATGTCCACGCACCCGGCCGTGTCGCCCAGCAGCCATTTGCACGTAAACGCGACGTTGTGGGCGCCAGACTCGAGCGCCTGGACCGCGAGGGCTTTTAGGCCCTCGTGGTCGGACGTGCTGGAGTGGATCAGGAGTAGGGATCCCAGGTCGCGCGCATGGGTGAAGCACTCTGTCGCGAGAGCCACATCCCATCCTGCTAGGGCTGCGTCACCCACCGTCTTCCACTTATGGTCGTTGTCGGCTTGCCGTGCTAGGTCTAGGGCGATATCGAGCTGGTTCAGAGCTAACGATAACTCGAACTTGTGCTCGGGATCTGTAGCCACCTCGAGCGCTAATTCCTTATGCCCCTGGCCCTCAAGGAACCTAGCGATCTTGTTGAGCTGATCTGCCGGAATATTGGCAAGCAACTCAGCAGCCGTGTCCATGTCGCCGCGCAAGACGAGGGTTTGGTACTCTAATACGGGAAGGGACAGGGAGAAGCTTGTAATGTTGACATCTTTGTCGGCAAGGTATATCCGAGAATCCCTTTGAATATAGCCGAGAGAGTACATCGGCTGGTCGAAATGTGATATGGTGTAGATTTGATCGCCGACCAAGTAGTTCAGTCGGTTAGTACTGTTGGTGTAGATGAAACAGTCGCCAACCCACTCGCCGGTCCGTACGCTGTAGAGACATCAGTAATTTATCAGGGACCTCTTCGTAACGATCGTACTCACCTTTCGGCAATGTCTGTGATGATCTCGAAGGCAGCCTCGACTCCATCCTCGTCTACTTGGCCTTCCTGAGCAGCTTCGACATAGGCCTCGCGGGAGAATCTTAAGACATAGAAGGTGTCTTCACAGGCCAGAGCAACAAGCTCTCCGCTATCTGACCAGTAGACCTGTCTCGGCTCGACCTCGATCCGTCTGACGAGACCGCCTGTTGCCCAGTCGTAAAACGACACGCCCCCTTGGCCATTCACACCGAGTAGAATGCCGCCAGTTAAGCCGTCCGCCTGGAAGGGAATATCGAGTCCACCGGGTTTCTCAACGAAGTTCTTGTACACTTTGACACTTGTAGACGATTCTCGGATCGCAAAATCATTGCTGTTCTCTTTTGACGCCCATACAAAGTCCAATGCGGATCCAAACGCCTTGTTGCGCCATGCTAAAGCAGTGTAAATGATATACTCACCGTCGCCGCAAACAGCGACGAACCGGCCGTTGGGGGAGTGGATGAGAGTTTGTGGGTAGACTTCACAGGTGCCAAGGTCTTTCGTGGGAAGTGTGATCGCTTCATTGTCCTTGATCGAAGCGTCTGCGACATCCATTAGTAACGTGAAAAAACCATCTTCTTCCTATAAGGGTACAAACCACCGCCCTTGATGATCGACGAGACAACTTCGTTATGTCTAGCCCAAATGAGTTTCCCAGAGCCGTCCATAGATACGGCGGGTTCTTCCCGTCCCATCTTGACTACCACGGCACCGTCATCGAAACCGACCGCAACGCCTTGCTTGCCACGCTGGTACGACACACACCACGCACGCTCCAATCCATAATTAAGAGACTGCTCAAACCGGTACGTGTTCGCGTGCCATATCCTAATGGTGCCATCTTCAGATCCCGAGATGATTACGGGCAGCTCAGGATGGTAGCAGGCAAAGGAAACATTGTTAGTATGGCCCTCGAGACTAGCTATCAGGCTCTTGGTCGTGTAGTCCCAGATCTTCACCGTCCTGTCGTCAGACGTCGTTAGGAGGTATGGCTTATCGGAATGCGGGTAGTAGTCGACGTGGTTCACGCCCTTGGTCTCGTGGGCCTCGAGGGTGAAGTTCGCGGTGGACGAGCCCAAACTCCAGATCTTGACGGTCCTGTCCAAACATGCAGAGGCGAAGGTGTTCGTGTCTTTCGGGTTGATAGCTAA
This sequence comes from Whalleya microplaca, assembly GCA_022497155.1. NCBI lineage: Eukaryota > Fungi > Ascomycota > Sordariomycetes > Xylariales > Xylariaceae > Whalleya > Whalleya microplaca. Next base: position 45,521 of record MU385800.1, read on the forward strand.
ACCCATCACGTAGTGGCTGTGGCCCTCGAAAATCTGAACGCATTTCCATGATTTCTCCCAGTCCCAGAGCTTGATCGTCATATCGTCCGAGGCGGTCAGGACGAAGGGCTGTGTTGGATGAATGGCGATAGCTCTTATATAATCAGGGTGTGCCTCGAACGAGGTGATCTTCTCGGAGGTGTTGTAGTTGTACACTCGGAGCTGGAAGTCGTCGGAACCGCATACGATCCAGTTCTTCCTTGCGACGAATCGACCGGCTCGGACAGGGACATCGGTAAGCTCGAAGGTCTTGACGATCTGTTGTGTTTCGTAGGACCAGATGTAGACATGGCCTGCTCAGGGGTACGTAGGTGTGAGCAGAAGCATTATCACAGGCATTGCTATGTATAAGGCTAGAGTAGTGGACAGGACTCACCGCTGTACAAGGTGGTTAGGATCCATGGCTCCTGTGGGTGGAAGTCGATGCCCTTGACACGCTCACTGCGCGCAAAGAGCTGTCGCTTTAATTCAAAAGCCATGTCAGCGCTTCCGGTCTGAATTGGGTTTCAATGGTTCAATAGCTCAATGGGAGGATGGGGGAATGGCAGCACAGCAGCTCCCAAGTGGCCAGGTTTCTTGTCTGAGGCTACGTCTCCAACTCGGGTAAAAAGGGCGGAACCGGTAGACGGTACAGATTAGAGAGAGACATTGTACACACCTTCACATCCAGCCTCATTTTGCCAACAGCCCCAAAAATAGAAACGGTGATCGTTTAACGTGGGAAACGCGACAGTTCGTTTGTTCGAGGAAGATGCAGGCGGCGCGGAATTTTGATGTTGGGGACGATTTGAATTCACACACAATTGAATTGAATTGAATTGAATCAATCAATCAATAAACCGACACGCCCTGCCTGCTCTAGTCGGGTATATATCGCTGACACGCTCGTTGGTAATCGGGTAAAAGCTTCAATGTCGTGACGAGCAGGTAGGTAGGAGGTATGTAGGTAAGAGGGCTGTATGCGGTGTCGTGCTCCCAAGCAAAGCTCGACCCTGCCTTCTTCTATTTCCACATTTTGAAGTTCAACGGTGGTCACTTCTCTAGACCCAAGCTTACATAATTCGTGGCTGGAGCTACATCCACCATGTTAATTAGCCACCATTTTTGATTTTTAGTTCATTGCCTATTGTGGCTCAACTTAACGCTAATAGTAACTGCATATGCCTGTATTCTGTACCTACATTGACAGGCAGATGAGGCTGTCTTCCATGTTGCATGTACGTACGTACATACATATATCCATGGATGCTAATCACATGCATCTCTAATCGCATTGGGCACAATACGCACTGAAGTACAAATATCTAATCACTTGCAAGAAAGAGAGCGAGTCACAATCATGTAAAGACGAGGTTATAATGTTTTTTGACCAAGGTCGATCTTGATGTCTTCTTCATGTCAATTTGCGAGATTAGCTATGGACGAGTAATCTCATTTACAGGAGCAACATGCGCCATCGTGGCTGCAGGCAATAGTAGCTTGCCGAGCGCAGAGCGCAGAGCGCAGAGCGTAGAGCGTTGTTTGACCGTTCCCGTTACGCTGATGTTTTTCCCGGTATCATTACATGAACGCCTTTATGTCCCCAATATCAAGCAAATCGCTTCCATGTCGTAGTCTCATGTAGAAAGCAAAAGCAAGATGCCAAAATGAAAAATCAGACGATGTCTAATGAGCCTCTTAGTCGAGACTGTCGGCCTGCACCTTCTTCACCACCTCCACGACCTTGGGGTACAGCTTATCCGACCTTTGCAGGCCGCAAACCTTGCGCACCACGTCGTCGGCGCTGTCCTCTGCCATGATCTTGGCGAGCTCCTTGCTTTCCTCGTCTCCCTCGACGTTCTGGAAACGGAAAGTCATTTCGGCGGCCTCCAACAGCGCTGTTGTCTCCAGGCCCATCTCGGCCAGTTCGGCCGCGGGGCCGATGAAACGTTCCTTGCGCCCAAGCTTCCGCAATGGAGCACGGCCAACTCTCTCGACGGCATCAGCCAAGTGTGGGTTGCTGATTCTGGCGATGATCTTCTGCTTGTATGCCTCCTGCTCTGATTCCTCAATGCCGTGCTTCGAAACGATGAGCTTGGCAGTCTCGGCGAGGGCGGCAGAGACGTGGGCCTTGATGTCTTTGTCTCGCATGGCATCGTCGATCGTCTGCTTCTTTCTGTTGTATCCGAAGTAGGCAGCCGTGGCGTGCGACGTGTTGACGGTGTAAAGCTTGCGCTCGATGAAGGGCGCTAGGTTGTCTACCCACTTGATGCCGTGGATCTCGGGCCTCTCCAGATTGCTTGCCGTGTTCTCGGTTGGCTTGAATGGGGTCTCCTCGACTACCCACTCGTAGAACTTCTCTAGGGTGACGTCCAACCCGGCGTTGGGGTCTTGAGCGGGGACAATTCTGTCGATAGCAGAGTTGGCGTAGGCTGCCCGTTCGTGGTGGTCTTCAAGACGGTGTTCAGCCGTGTTGTTGGGGTGCTTGATGTGGCCAGCGAGGGCGTCGGTGGCGCCGATCATGTTCTCGCAGGCAATGACGGCCAGCGGCTTCTGGTCGTTGGATCGCTTGTCAATACCTTTGGCGATGACGGGAGCGATGAACTTGAGGATGTTGGGGCCGACTGAGCAGGTGACGACATCAGCAGTGGCGATTTCATCAACCAACTCAGCCTCGTTGTACTTGGAGTTGATGGCTCGGTAGTTCGTGATAGTCTTTCTCTCCGTGCCCTCGACGCCGCGCTCAATGACATGGTATTCTGGTGTCGAGTTGAGTTTGTTGACGAGGTCGTCCATCACGTCAGCAAAGACGACTTCGTAGCCTGACTCATGCAAGAAGCAGGCCACGAAGCCGCGGCCAATGTTGCCGGAACCGAAGTGAACAGCCTTTTTACCCATGGTGAATGATTGTGGATATTGGATATATGGCAGAGATTTGTTTAGGAAGAATGAATAGTTATGGTTGTTGTGAGGACGAGAAGACGAAGGTTTATTGTATTTAGTAGGTGTATTTAAAGCGTGGGATGTCAGTTGCTACTGGGAGGAGGCAACAGACGTAATATGTAGATCGAGTGTTACTCTAGGCTGGGAAACACTGGAGTTGATAGGAAGTGATTGCGGGAAGATGGGAGAAATTGGTGTAAGGGAGAAAGGATGGCAAAAGAGGATTTAGCGGGCTTTATAATAACCACACAAGAACAGGTTGACAAACGGCGCAATAGTGCAGGAGCGAGGTCATAATAACCACGAGTCCGGACGATTCGACCAGACCCGGCGTAGAGGGGTCTCGGCAGGAATGTAGGTACATGTACTGCAACCTGTAACGGATGGATGACGGTAGAAGCGTCCAGGGCTGCAGGGGTGGCCAAAATACTGTAGAACCACCCAGCCACCGTTTCATCCGAGTCCAAAACTGTTGTCCCACTTTTACATAAGACATACCCAACATGTGCTTTTCACCCAGTCAGGCCAGTTCGCCATCATGCATCTTCCAGTCTTCAAAACGGAATGGTGCTGACCTACATGTCATGCATTGCCTACATCAAGTATCTACATGTAGGCAAGTGTAAGTTTTACATAAGATGGAGACGTCTTCATTTGTACGCGGCTGCGGCTGGAGGATATGAGTGACAGGGACACAAGGGAATGTATCACTACTTAGCAATCAAGGCTTGTGTAAGTTGGATGTTTTTATGAGCCATAAACTTCAATTCTGAGTCGTCTCGATGTTGAATAGAATAGGTATCTACTGCCGAAACAGGCACATTGTATAAATCTCTCTAGACCCTGATTCGCTACCTCACTATGTTGGGGGAATAGGACAAAGAGAGGGCAGCGAATAAGGCTTGAAATCGCCCAACCAACACTGCCATTATGTTGATAATGAATGCACTGTGATGTTGGCTTATTCAACAACACGATGGCCGTCTTTTTGTCGCCATCGTATGACCTGACGGTGTTAGTGCTGCCTCCACTTCCGAGGTTGATGTCACCTCTTATGTCCTTATCAAGTTTACCGCGGGTCAGAAGGGGTGAAAGCGGACCGGCTTCTGACTACTTTCACCGTTTCATGTTACATCAACGAATCCGGGCCAAGTCGATTCTACAGTGGGTGTACACACGTATGCGTATGCTGCGCATCCGCCCAATTAGGCCCTTGTTAGCCTCCTTGCCTTGAACGGCCCCAATTGCAACATTACTCGTCTCAACATCGTCATTGACTTCATTTATGAAATTCCATCTTCTTCCGCCGTCAAGTCCCGCATACAAATTACTAGACGTCCCCTCGAATGCGCCAAGACGCGTCACAACGGCCCATAAGACACTGCCTCTGCCCACCGGGAGCGCTTCGTTGGCAAGTAGCTGGTCAATGTGCTATGCACTACACAAATTACGCTCGACCAGTCGCGACTGAGACCATGGCATTGTTCAATCGCATATGTTTTTTATATGCACGACGGCGGAGAAGATGCTGATTAGACAGGTACTATGTAATAAAAGTCTGGGGAAGCCATTCCACCTTGTTACCCCGTCACCCTGCTCTAGTGTTTCCCCCGCCTACATACATACATACGACTAATGATAAGTCTGGGGCCGCCTTGATGCTGGCTGGCTGGCTGGATCGTTACTGGAGGTTGACATCGACGTTTGAGTGATTTGTATCTGCATGCGACGATAAGGGTTGATATGGCCCTGCAGCGCAGTCACACTCCTCGCCACTGTTTAGGGGCTTACACTAATGCCAGGCTATTAATTACAATATACGACACCATTTATTAAGCCGACGCATCCTCGCGAGACCCCGTTCTGCCCGTTGCAGTTATCCGAGCAGCTTAAGGAAAGAGTCGGGTCCTCGGCACTACTGCACAGAGTATTGGCTCCACACACATCCAGGCGCAGTTCACTGGCTGAGTCAGTGTACTTGCTATGGCTAATTCGCCTCGACACGCCCCTAGGGCGTTGCGCTTTAATTAGTAAAGAGCCCATGTAATATAAAAATTTCCGATATACATCCGCTACCACCTTAAATATTAGTAGATGAATGTAGATTCGTTAAGCGTATATGTTCTTGTTTTGAATATGTGACAGTACGTAGCAAGAGTACTTTAACTTATATAATAAATTATACTGAAAGCTAAGTCACTTTTATACTCCACTGATATACATCGGATTTTTTATATTACTAGGGTCTTTTACTAGTTAAAGCGCAACGCCCTAGGGGCGTGTCGAGGCGAATTAGCCATAGCAAGTAAGTCGAGAGGGAGAGGATGCTTATATTGTAGTACTTGAGTAACTCCATATATCGTGGTTCACATGTAAGAATACATGGTTATGTATCATCATTCAACATAGCATTTCTGGATCGATTCATAAATATATGTATAATTCAAATCGCATAATTGATAGGCGGCTGATTACCTAACGAATGGACTTCCATCTCGATGTAGCATTCTGACCGTCTAAAACGTAGAAATGGGTCTTCCCCGGAACAAGAATGTGCATAGCCCAGGACTGCCCAGAACTGCCCCTCGCTTGGTAGAGTTCAACACTCAAAGCCCCTCCTAATCCTGGTTGATAACCTCGATGACCTCACTACTCTTCACCTGCCCGCCAATCATAGCGCAACAAATTCCCACTAGTCGGACAATATCGTCAGCACGGTCCACGCTAAAATCACTCAGAAGAACATCGAATCGCCATCATGAAGAGAGTCTTCTTCGATCGATCCGTGGGTCAAGTTGTTCCCATGATTCCTGTGATTGCGCACTCCTGATGACAGCAAATCAATCCATCGACGACGTTGATTGCTACTTTCATTCACACCGTCTGTTTGATCACCAAGCGAGTTTCCCCCCAACGTCCAACAATTCCATCATCATCCATCGACTTTACGAGTTGAGGTCTGGGTTCGCCTTATCAATTCGTAACAAGGCATCCTCATCCATTTTCAAGCACGGCTGACCCAATAATAACCTTAATGGACCGCAGCATCGGATTCAGGGCTATCCAATAATCGCCAATCATGTAACTGGGATTTCTGTCGCTCCTGTTACTCCAACACCGTCTACCCCCTTAGACCATGTCGATCTCCCTTCCTATGGAGAACGCTTTAGACCCAACTTATTAGGTACACGGTTCCACGGTGCCTGGAAGGTCTCCAACATCAATGCTTTGTGGTTTCTCATACACATATTAGCATATCTGCATATTTGATCACAGGCAAGCGATTACCTAAGAATTCTGACAATGCTGCGGCCTGCTAACGAGCACCCTGCATTGTTGTTGACGAGGCTGTTTGGGATATCAAGGCATGTATAGACGGCTACTCGATTTCTTACTTTGTACATACTATGTGTCGGCTTTATGCATTTATCCACCAATCCCTGAACACAATGATTAGCATACGGCAGGGAAGCAATTCATCCATACGCCCAGAGTCTAGACCAGTCCTTTCACAGACAATCAGTCAGGCAGCTGCCAGGAGAGATAGATCGTCGCCCATCCGCTCGCACACTTCCATATGTATGTGCCAGTCAGCAAGCATACCGCCTTTAGGCTACCCAGCAACGTGTCTTGTAATAATAATAAGACCTTTTTCAACCTAGACGCAGCGCTTTAGATAAGTGTAAGTACTATCCACTTCTTAACGTGATAAAACGACGCAGGCCCAACCACTATGCCGGTGAGAATCGCACCTATATCTGTTCACGATACTGAAACATGGCGTTCACAACTCGATAGAATAACCCGATTGTCCGAAGCAAAACCATGGTCAAGCGATCAGGAACGACCTCCACTTTCATGCATATCCTCAAATCTTCGATTCACTTCAAATGCATCTTGGGCCGAGCCATTCTTAGATCCACTCAAGCGCATATAGGCTGCGCAGAGTCACATGCGGCTCCATTTGTCCAAGATAACGGTCACCTTGGCCCAAGCCCATTGGACAGACTGGACAGATTCGGCATGAGTGAGGCTATGAACCAGATCCGCTGAACTTCGCGCCTTGATAGATAATCACACCCAATTTGGCCCACAGCTTGAACGCTTCGGGAGAACAACACACGATATTGGCAAGCAACCGGCACATCGGGTTGAAGTCGAAGGGCCACACTCCAAGGAACTAATAATATGTATTGTCTGTCTGATTATCCCCACAGGCCAATACTCTTCCCATTCTTGGAGCGGACTTCACGATGCTCTTCGATCGGTATCGAAAGTTCTCGTTTCATCGACGATTCCTGTATGTTGTCTCTACCGGGGTTTGCGGGCCGATAATGCAGCAAACGAAAATTTTTATCTTCTCCTAAACCGATATCTCATGTTTCGGTTAGGCCACTGCGCCTTGCCCAACATTCATGGCGCCGAAGGAAATAAGTTAAGGAAAGGACCGAGACAATGTCGGCGCTTTTATCAAGTTAATTCGAATAAAATAAAAATTATATCTAACGATACTCACCAGGAGGTCGAACCACGGATCTACGTTTTACAGCGTCTCTTCGGGCTCAATTGAAGCTGGCGGCCGTGAAACGGCCGTGGGGTGCACGGGTCCCGCTCCCATCACCTGGTTGGGCCGGCCCTATCAGCCTATCACGCTGTGGGGCCGGTTTGTCCCGACTCCTTTAAACGACCGGTCAGCCGAACACATCAGACGCATGCCCCTGCCTCACGATATTGGCAAAGTGGTCAACAATGTGATGGAGCAGTTCCTTCATGCGCACTCCAAATTGCGTTTTCAACGTATCGTATACTGATTCACGGTTAGTTCCTTGTTTCTCCTATCTATGTGATTTCCCCTGGCTTCCACGATGATTTTTTCATGTAGTATTCTGCACCGCCTCTTCAATTACGAAATTCGAAAATTGAATCGGTTTGAAGTGCGCTGGCACCCCGTGGCCTATGCACTCCCTGTATTGCTTAAGCAGCCTTTTTTTCTCAACGCCATCAGCTCAATTACCACCAGCTCCCCTCTCAATGTTTCACACTTCTAGATAGGAGGCCGGGGGACTTCCTATCGTCTCCCGGGTGTGCTCATCCAGTAGGAACCACTCAGAATTTAATGAGATATTCAATGACTCTGCAGCGACACTCGTGCGGCTCGTTCAAGTTTCTCATCAGTAGCAATGAGCCTAATATCATTTTCATGTTTGTCACCCTGCTGGAACCAAGTGATATGCCAGACCATGTATAAAAACTCTCGTATCTTCAGGAACTCGTGCTGGTCACCACTTACAGTTCCGAGAACCAACCCGCATCTCCTCTATTGACCTCCCTAAAGTGAGTGGTGGTGTCACAAGCATGACGCGAACCTCCTAGAGCTCTAGGTCGTTGATAATAAGTATACTTATTGCTGTTCGAGCTTGCGGCAATATTCTACTTCCCCTTCATCTTCTCATAGCGTACTACCGGTAGCATCATCATGCATTGTGGTTCAATTTCAACCAAACCTTACTATAATTTGTTCAAATACGGACCAGGTTTGGAAGTCAATTTATCTCTGAAATTCAATCTTTCTCCGGGGTTGGGGACGATATGGCAGTCATGACAACTTGGGAGACGCGGATATCCGTCTATCTAGGGGTCTGAGGATGATACTTATGTTCACTTATTGGGTCCAAATGGACTTCTTCCAACGATTATATTTGCCAGTAGAATAATATGTACTCAAACAACTAAAAAGACAGCAGAAGCCAACTTACGAACATGAGGCTTTATAATTGTATAACGACTCCTTCCTTATAAGCCAATATTTCTCTCTTTACTATTAGTCACGCTTCGGCTTGGTAGAAAGATTTTCTGGCTCGGAAAAGGCATGGGATATAGATTTGTCCTATTGATTTATCAAGTTCGCCAGACTGCATGCATTCTCAATCAATCCCCATATCAACTAGAAGTCGCCCCTACCAGGATCTGACGTATTACGAATCTAGTGCTACTCCCTCTCGAATAAGCAGTCTACTAAGCTCCGACGTCATTCGTACATCTCGCGTGCTTATCCGAATCTACCTAAAGCCCTGAAGACTGCTCAATGGCAAGACGCTTGCGATGGTACTTTCTGGTAAGCTGGTCGAGATCTTTCATGTACTCCCGATGAAGTGCATTGAGCTGCGCCTTCTTTTCCTCCCGGCGCTTCTGTTTCTTCGATGCCTTCCGTGCCTCCTTCGTCTCCTTGCCCGCCCGTCGGTCCTGCTTCGCCCGTCGGGGCTTCTCCTGCTTCTCCTCCACTCCCTTGGCCTCTTTCATTGCCTCGCGGAAGAGCTCGATGGAAGTCTTCTTCTTCGGCTTCTCCTCTTCGTTTCGCAGCTTCTTAACAGATCCCTCGGACTCGGATTTGTCGCGATCTTCGCGCTTGTCACCGCACGGGTTTTCGGGAGTCTCGACGGTCGGGAAGCCATCGTTTTCCTCTTTTACCTCATTTACGTCAGAACCTAAGGCAGGAGGTTCGGTGCGATTAGAAGCTTCCACGAAGGCTGAGGATGTAGTCGTGACGCGAAGATCGGGATATGGTGTATCAGGAGACACAACAGGAGACGTAGCAGCAGTCTGTGGCTTCAGTCTCTCAAACAGCAAGGGATTGACCGCATCGGCCTTCAGTACATCGTCGACGGTGTCGTCATTCACAATCTCGTCCCACCCATACGCTTGCAGCGCTTCCTCAATGACAAGGAAAATTCGCTCGTGCTTCCAGGCAGGAGCGCCGCGCAGCTGAGCACGCACCGCCTCAAAATCCAGCCTCTTGAAGGGGGTTGGACAGAGGCGGTTTAGCGTCCATCCGCCATTGTCCTTCTTGGAGAAGTTGTGGCCTTTAAGGAGGTGATGATAGTACGTCTGCTGAGATGGTCGTATTCTGCAGGAATAGTTCTGTCGGAGGTGGCGGGCGATGTACCATCTGAACTTAAAGCACTAAAATCAAGTTAGTAATCCTTGATTTATTGAAACTCGATGTTATTTTTGACGGTTGCGGAGACGTCGTGAGTCTTGGGCTTGCTTAGAGGGAAACTACACCCGAAATGAATGGCAAGCGAGGAGGTCAAGAATCCCAAAGTACACGTACGTGTCCTATATCGATCGAGTTAATGATCTCCTCGAGTATAGCGCCATCCAGGGATAATGTCAATGTGCCATCTGGCGAGACCGAATCGGGTTGGGCGCGAACGCGAACATCGACTTCTCTGCTTTCTGTAGTGCGAATAGTCTGGTATACTTGTGTTGACGTAGATGTATCGTTCATCCGCCGGATCTTATCAGCCTCTGTGTTGGTGGATGATTCAGGATGAGCCTCGTAGGGGTCATTCTCGAGGAAGCCGTTGTGGTTCAGGTCCCGGATATCAATTGTGTCGTCGGACGATCCAGAGTGTTCTGGACTCATGGCGTGAAGCCAGGGTGCCATATTGGCTGTCCCGAAAATAAGTCTATAATATCAGCGTGTAGGGATCTTAATCTGTATTTAATGAGAACTCGAAGTGGGAGGTGCAAGATTTGCTGAAAATGTAAGGGGGAAAGAGCTGGATAGCCTAGTGGGTATATAGCTTATTTGCCGTCGGATACGTGATTACTGGTGGTGGAGTTTCTGTGGCAGTGTGCGTAGTTGATATGGTAAAGTATGCCTGTAAGTTCAAAGTGAGGTAGACGCGACGACTTGAGCTGCGGACCAGATACCGTCACTAATCTAGGGATACAGACGAGCGTGTTTCAAAGTCCCATTACGCACGAGGGCTTCTAGATAGTTGTATCGATAGATCTTACACCAGAGACCTTCCCGAGAGCAAAGAAAGCCATCCCTCATAACAAATAAATTTAAAGAGCTAGTCTGGGCAAGGATTGTTCAAGTGCCACCCGTTCAACAGAAAGGAGATAGATTCCGAAGCTTACTGTTGGTAGATACAAGCTGCCTCCGTCTAAGCTTTTACAATCAATTTCTTTCCAGTTATTACAAATCGCAAGATGACAAGGATTGCGGCTGTAGCCATGATGACAAACCCAGCAAATAACTGTATACCCAGATAGCTGCCCGTGGCACTCAATATGGCACCCGCAATTGGTGCACCAATTAAGCAACCCACTGCATTCAGGACAGAAGACATGCCTAATCTTGTTCCTAGCCGACTGAGGTCTGTCGTGAACGAGGTAAGGACAACCACAGGCAGCGCTACGATGCTTCCGGAAAAGAAACCGAAGAACGTGGCGAACGCGATATTCCCTGCCCCCGAGTTGGTGTTGATCCAACTAAACGTCGTGACGCCCGTCAACGTCACGCTGAGGAAGAGCGTATGAATGGGTCCAATTTTGTTGGCTATGAACGAAGGTGATAGTCTACCTAGTACAGATGCAGCATTCAGAATTGCGATTAAGTATAAAGCGACAGGCTGACCTTCCAGACCATGCGTGAGGGCATAGGATTGAAGGTAGAAGACGGGTGCATAGAAGGCCATGAAACTCAGCCAGATGCTGGCACAATACAGAACATACGAGCGTTCCCGGAATGCTTGCAAATCCAGTAGCGATCGGATTTCAGCGGCGGCTGTACGCCTACGAAGTACGACTAACGATATCGAGATCGTGGCGATGGAGACGAAGCCCATGATGCGTGTAGCCCAGCCAAACCCGACACGGGGCTGTAAGCCTTGGAACATAAGGGAGTAGATGACGCCCCCAAGACTGCTTCCAGACGAGACGATACCCATGGCTAGGGCCTTGCGTTTGTAGAAGTACTGTGGTATAATCGCAACTGAAGGGATGTACAAGCATCCTGTCCCTAACCCAAGACACAGAGCTTGAGCAAGCATGACCTGCCAGTATTCCGTACAGATACTAGTGATCATCATACCGAGGGTTACCAGTATAGTGCCGGAGCCCAAAAGTAGACGTAGGTAGCCTGCATCGTAAAGCGGACCACTGAATACTCCAGCCACCAGAAGGAAAAAGGATTGAGTTGAGCCGATCCAAGATATAGCAGACGGAGTTACGTGGCGGAGTAGATTACTTTCATAGTACGTTTGGAAGACACCAAATGCGTTGGTCATGCCCCTTGAATATTAGTTAGACAAACCCTTAGCTATGTCGATGCGGTATCTAGAGGAACGAACCAAGTATTTAAGTAGAGTGCAAAAGAGCCGAGTACTTGAAGCCAAGCAACCGATCCACCATCGGGGACCTTATCGTCTTCAACGATGTTCGAGGTACCAACTAACTTAGCCTCTCTTTCATCTGCGCTTTCAGCACTTGCGGCCGTTGCTTTCTCCGTAACGGAGCTATTGACTAACCCATCCGACTTTGCCATTCCTACTTCAAGCACAAGAATTGGCAGGAAGGTGAGATATCGCAGTTCTAAGGGACGTGGCAGAGGGAGAAAGGTGTCTGGAGTCGCTGTAGAATGTAACCTTTGGGAGGGACTCCCTACTTCAACATTACGTGCTTATCACCGGCTATATAGCAATGAAAGGGTCCGAGCCGATCCGGAGGTGGCTATACGTCCCCTTGGGATTGATAGGAGGGGCTGCTTGTGCAAGTAATACCTAGACTAACGAATTCTAGGTTCGAGGTCGGTTAGATGCACCGAGTGGCCTTCAGCAAATCGGCACTAGCCGGCATCGGGACTTACAAGGTAGGTAGTATTCTAGCAATTGGAGCTATCATTTTGGAGTTAGTAATACGGGCTACACATACGTTGACGTATTTCATTCAGATACTGTCTAATGTAGCTGTCGAATCAACGGTTTTATAGCAGAAACCATTGCCTGTCACTATGGGCACGCAACGCGTGATGACAGAGCCTCGTATGGATCATTATAGCTGCAAGGTTATGTGAGAGACTTCTATTAAATCGACTATATCATAAAGGACTCGAGTAACTGGCCTTATACCAGCGCAGCAAGAAGTGAGCGTACTTCTCAATGCTCATTGCAACTCAAACCTCTTCGTGGGTAAAAGAACGCGGAATTCCTGCCATATTGTATGGCAAACTCATTAGTTGCTGCTTCCGCTAGGTGATCCATGTCACCTCATTACCGCGAAGGTTGCAAGCCCTCGTCCAACTATATGAATATATGTAGTTGAAATAACCATTGCGGGTCCTGCGAATGTGTTCTCCTTAATTGAGGTTCGAGAAAAACCAAGTCGTATTGCTGTGCCAAGGGCAACAAACAGTATCAAGCTTATCAGAAGTCTCAGCAGCATTCGCTCCCTTGATACTTTGATGAAGATCACGGTGTGTATTGCTTTTGGTTGAGCGTTTGAGGCAATCTAGACACAAGCCTCCGAATCTGCTCTTGATCTTTTCGATCGTTCTTCGTATACGTTGATTTGTGGCAGAACCTTCACAATTCGTGCATTTATCGGCACCTTCAGGGGCCTTATAATTGAATATCTCGAAACGGGATAACATGTGGCTGAGAGGTATCCGCATAGAGGTCTCGAAAGGATACACATTAGTAGCCTTGAGCGCTTTTGTGAAGTTGGAAAAGGCCGATATTCGACATGTACATGTTGCACCACATAATTTCTCTACCTCGCTGTTGATCTGATCTTCAAATGCTTGGCGCAGAAAGCTCTTCGCTATTCGTAGCTGTCCTAGTGCCACGATTAACATTTAGTAACTGTGATTAATCGAGTGAAAACCATACTCATGATCGCTTTTGGCAAGTGCATATGCTGGTAATATCCAGCAGATAGAGAGCCTGAATCGTTTAGGGGACTCCATTCCTCGATTTGACCAACTCCTTCATACACTAACAATCTTGTTGCCATAGAGAATCCAGTATTTCCTCTGGACAGAGCACATAGGCTGGGTAGAGGACTCGCTGAAAGAATAGTTGTCCCCATTGCCACTCATTCTGACGCCACCAGCCATGAAACCACCCCTTTAAGACCTTGCATGGCACTCCATACTTGCCTTGATTACGATGATCAATGACGTCAATGTCGACGAGGGCGAGTACTCGCCAAACCTCCTCAATTGGTATCTTGTAAAGGTCATGCGGAAGCTGGGTTTTGGCGTCTTGTATTGGCAAGTGCATGCAGTAGAATAGTAGCTTAAGTGTAGTCACTGTAGCTCCCGTGTCTTCCTTCAACTCATATTCACTCGTTCGTCCTTCCCGGAATTTGGGGCCTAAAAGGGCCTTGAAGTAGGTGCTTTGAGATTCCAACTTCTCACGGACGACTTTGAAGCGCGCGAGTCCTCTGTTGCCTTTCTCGGTGACAGTAATGACAGTATCGGCTGCAGTGTCGATAACGAGGGTCTCAATTTTGACCGATGGCTCAAATTTGTTGGTCAGTGCCATCTTGAATGGAGTTGTTGCAGGCTAAGTTGGATGGTTCTAGGTAGCGATCACCGATATGTATGCTGCGCATTGAGAAGTTTGGAATCAAAAGAATGCCGGGGAAGGTAGCATATCCCCAAACCCTCAATGGGTCTAAGTGAGGTATGGACAGGACTAACCTCGAAGGAGGAGTGTGCTGGGAGAGTCTCTCAATAGTAATAGGCCTTACGAACGAGCGTGTTGGAATTCGTGCAAATTACGAGCAATGTCAATTGCAGCCGACACTAGCCATTACCCTAAAGTAAAGTTGGTAGATCAATTAAGTACCTAGGTGATAACCAGCGAAGTTTTACGCAGAACAGATTCCTTAAAGAAGCAATGCAAGTGCATACGTTGCATTGATGTTTCGTGATGGTCCTTACCGTCTAGTGCCTAAAGACTTTCTACGGCGATAGATGATATTCTACCATATAGTCAACTATGTTAACTATTAGGCTTAGAAAAGTAGACTCAATTACAGTTAGTATTAGCTTATCCGTTACTTTCCTTTGACTCCACATCTCCACTAAGCCTCGAGCCCATTCGAAAGTCTCATAGCTTCCGATCGAACGCCTCCTTTTTCAGTATCGCAGCATCATAAGCATGATAGGATGTTATTATACGGATTGTATTGCACTCTTGTATGTCAGGAAAGGTAAGGTGTAAGATAATATGCACTCTGAGTCGTCCCTGTCCCCGAGCCGTTCACTTATTAAGCTTGATTTGATCTTTGCTGCCAACGCATCACACGTGCCGCCCGCTGTCGCTGGAGTAGCAGCAGTTTATCCGGAGGCTGATCGGGGTCGAATCCCACAAGACAGTTCACGGTCTCAGCTCCCTCGCCAGCATCATTGATCTGGTCACCGATAGGATTGCGCCAGCGGCCAGTGAGCTTGATATATGCATCGAGGGCGGTCGCCATAGCGTCCCCTATTTTCAGCGCCTCGCTCGCGCGCGAATGAGAGTAATATGTGAGAAGACTCCTTGCAGCCGCACGCTCGCCATTTCCAATCAGTGCTTCCGCGCCCTTCTCGACCCAGCCCAGGTCCGAAAGGGACCGGTTCTCAAAACCCGCTAGCATATCCGTGACGACAGGGAGGAAAGCATCTGGGTTCGTGCACGTGTAGTACAGCACGCGCTTGAATAAGCGCCCGGCGAATATCGCTGCCTCCTGCAGCTGGAAGTCCAGATCCAGAAACGACGATGGGGAGCCCTTCGTCAGGTACCGGTGCTCACTGAATTCAGGCGGCAACTCCTGCACGCCCAGCCACCAGGGCACAAAGGGTGCAGCGACGGAGCCAGTCGGCGCATTCCAGATTCGTATCATGTCGGGATCCTTACTTGGATACAGGCTGACGACCTGTCCGTATCCTGCCTCATCATCGGCAATGCGCGGGTCGCGAACACGCGCCATCAAGTCCGCCTCTGTTACGGGGACCATGGCCAGTGTCGCGTTCTCGAGCGCAGCTTGAGACATATACTTGAAGCCGCCGTCACGAGCAGTATAGTTCTCCCCCTGTACTCCGTATACTTCAAAGACGTTGAATGGCTTTCCTGCTTGTGGATCCCACCAGCCCTGCTGAACGGCAAATTCAACCAGATTCAGTGAGCCTAGGTAATCACCCTCAGGATGATCTAGGAAATCCACAGGAAACTCTTCGATATATCCCGGATACAAAACTCGCACCTCGTCGGGTCCTAGACGCTCCGCGGCCCAGAGGCCTGCTCCCCCGGCCAACTCCCAGACCACCCAGCCCTCGTCTTGGTCTGCGACCAGGTGCGAATTGCCGCCGTAGTCCGCATACCCGTACTTCGCGATCAGGTTCCCGATGATCTGGACGCCCTCTCTGGCACTGGTGGCCCGTTCCAGCACCCGCCTGGCCAAATCACTGTACTGCAACCCCCTCTGCGGCGTGGGCGTCATATCCCATAACTCTGCCCGATTTTCCGCCCAGACATCCCGCACCGCAACGCCGGCCTCATTCACACCGCCGTTCGTTAGCGGCGCGGGGAAACCCTCGAAGTCAGAGTACTCCATAGAGAGGTAGCGCAGCGTATGCGCAACCTGCGGAATCTGAAATAGCTCCCCCGGCAGTACCGCGTCGGCGGTCACTCCGACGGTGATTGTGTCATTGGGCGCGTGGTCGGTGGCTGGGAAGAGCTGCAGCCAGTGGCTCGAGACCTCCTCGCCCGTGCCGCCGACGAGAACGGCACCTGAGGCTGTGAGGGACTTGCCGACGTAGAAGGCATAGCTGGCTGTCGCGGGGGCAGCGAGAAGTGGAAGGAGTTGGAGGGTCACTGCGGCTATAAGCCTTGGTCTGCATGTATGGTGGGGTGCCATCACAGTTGGTTGATTGACCGGAAGTTGCCGGCAGCCCAAAAGCAGATTCAATTTGACGAGTGGAGGGATGGAGTGATTGCGACTCTGGGGCAGCAGACAAATCAGAAAAAACGAAGAGTCATGATGATCCCTCCCAATGCAGTTGCTGGACTAACCTACATATACTGCCCAGCGGTGCACCTCAGCTTTTTTTCTTTCTGGAGAGCTAAGATAGAACGGCGATAGCAGTTCGGGTTACATCAACTCGGGCAAATTCTAATCAGAGCGGGTATGGCGGTGTTGCCAAGAACCGTCGCCGGAACAAGGTACCGATATATGATCGGCGGACCCCTATTCAAGATCCAGCTCACCGCTAACCACGTGTGACTAGCTTGATATATAGCTCTGAAATTAATATGGAACGACAAGATAACCTAGCATTAGGACCATGCAATGTTATTCTGCCCATCTGACTCCGTAAGCTAGTTTGTCTCACCCAGACATAGGCGCATTACGAAAAGAAACTACAGTCACGAGCCAGCAGATTGTTTCAACAGAGTCTCAAGGGTTGACGGAATACCTAGATAAACTCAGGCTCCCAGCTCTCGGTGGTTGACTTTAGACGCAGTGGGATAAGTGGATTGTCTAAAGTCCCTGTGAAAGAGGCGAACGATGTTTATAAGTCCAGTTACTACTATTTCCCCTAAAGTGGTACGAGTACGTGGAGTGCCATTGACATATTTTTACTTATTTTGGAATCCGAAGGCAGCAGTTGATAGCGGCGTGAGTGCTAGCAAGAAGTTATACAGCGTGAGTGAATCGTCGATCTTAGATAAGCAATTAAGCTAGAAGCTATGGTTTGGAGAAGAAAGAGGTAATGTCGACATATTTGGAACATTGAGGATATCTAGGAAGTATGTGCTTATTCTGTAGTATATATACATATATTATATGAAGCCTTCGAACGGTATGGTCTCCCTAGTAGAGTTAGATGTGGAGTTGTAAAGTTATTGGGTGAAGTCATACGACAATACTTCAAAACAAGCTTGAATTAGTATGTATTCTTGCCAGTTAAATCCTTACTTATTGATTAGGAGTATATGAGCCTCTGACCATACGTTCTACGTGCATCAGCCAAAGAAATTCCCTGTAACGAAGCCGTTACCACAGGTCTTGATTTGAGATAACAAAAGGCGTGAAAGGTAAAATACTTAGATTGATCGCTGACTAGCAAAAGAGAGACTATCTAAGGGACGGCGAAATACAGCCTTTTATATCTGAATAGCTTCCTAGTAAATGGGACTTGGTCGCCAAGCCGCTACTCTTCTTGGCGATCACACAAATCACATGGTAGCTGGTTGCGGGGATATTCAGGAATGGGTGGTTGTAACATTCCCCACGTGAGGTGGCTTGTACATGTCAATATGGGACAAAGTAATGAGGAGTATGGTGACTTCATTAGTGCAAGGTGAAGCTATAGGAGGTGCCAGAGCCCCTTATATATACATGTATAGGCGGCCGGCCATACGTAGGCCGTACCACCCTCAGCCCTATAGGGCGTATGCCAACAGTACGATCCACCTTGTTCATTTATATGTAGCTGAACCTCTTCTCAAAGTCACCCGGACCTGATATCTATATAATATAACTAATGGTTGCTCTTCTATTTCAACGGTTTCTACCCCTTGTCTTGTGGTTCTTCGTTATCAACTACCCTTCCCAAATCGATATCCCACCCCACACGACTGCCTTTTTTTGGAACTAAGAGTCATATATTACATCTAAACTGTCACGAGAATGGTGGCCCATGAAGTTTCAAATTATATCGAAGATCTCAGTCTCGGGTTTTGTGTCTACGAATTCACCATCCATGATGCCGTGAATATATGCCTCTCCGACATAAGAATAGTGGTTTTCGGACAGGGGTCGAAGAACAATGGGAACACGACTTCCCCATATGAGAACAGCGATATCGTTCGGCATCATCTGCTCTGGTCCTAGGCCGATCATCCCTGACTTCGTTTTGAAAAAGGTTCTCCATCGACATCCAGGCTCTATCCAGCTCATAACATCATCACAAAACTGTTGCAGGCCTGAGACCGGTCTCATCCGTTCCATCTGTTTGACACAAGAGACTTGACTTGAAGTCAGGTCTTCCATCCTCAGTTTCTGACTACGAAAGATCTTTGGGGCAAGACTCCGCCATTCTGGTGTTGTCCTTTGGCTATGAGGGTACCTATCTAGTATCATAGCGCACCATATAGCATCTTCATTCTGAGTTGGGACCTCGCCGAGCTCGAAGAATTGTATAACCTCAGCCAGCCACGCTTTCTGGTCCTTCATTCTTGGGACGCCGTAGTCGCACATATGCCAGTCCGGTGGCGTCATAACTGCGTTCACCACGTCTACCCGACATCCTGATCTACGCAATATGTCCCAATTTGTCGGCTCGTATGATGTAGAAGATTGAGAGATATTTCTTGAGGCATTGAATCGGTTGCTATACCCGACAGGGTGTTGAAAGACCCCTTTCAGCCCTTGAAGCTGCCAATCCGGAACCCACGAGGGCAGTCCAGGGGTAGCCTTTCGAGAAGTACAATAGCCAAACGGATAATCCGAACAATTATTGAGGAATGATTTGGTAACTTCTGCAAATACCTGAGGCACTGTCTTTGAATAGTCGGCCTGGATGCCGAGATCTGTTGCATCTGATGAACAAGCTAGAACACCATAAAAGACATCTCTGGGGTCGGTAGCCATGTAAATGGGGCGCCCAGGAGCGGCATGATATACTTGAAGAATGTCCCATAATCTTCGAGCGTGCCCCTGACGTATTTTCTGTCGAACCCTGAAAGGTTTAAGCTTAAAGTAGGTCCCGTTGATAGCAATCCAAGGGGTATCGCTAACTCGGTGGTACCACACCATGTAAAAGTTCGCAGCTTCGAGCCCGTCCTCAAAAGCAGTGACATCGAGACCTTTCGCGCCACAGAGTATTTTACATTCTTTTGCAAGCGCTAATTCTTGTATGATCCACACTCTCGAGAAGTACTCCCTATGCAACAGCGAAGCAAGGCCCTTGAGAGCCTGACCCGGGTCCGCGCCAATGGGTTTCCCAAGCTTGAGACAAAAGCTACGGGCTGCATCTAAGCCTTCATCTAAGCCTGCACCTGAATGATGTAAATAGGCATTCTTGAGGCTCCCCTCAAATGATTCCCATTGCTGTTCTGTGACGTCAGCATCTAAGACTACCTCGGAGAGAGACTGCAGCATGTTCATTGCCATGTCACTTCCGTCCGCTTGCGGCCCGATCCAGGCATAGACCATAAACGCGCGAGAGAATATATCACGCATTTCGTTAACTTGTGAGCTCCTTTCTGCGTGGTCATTCTGATTTATGCATATTGCATCAACCCATAACCACGAAGACATCTGATCTTGGCGGAGTTGAAGCAAAGCATAGTGAAGATTAGTCCGAATTGTGGTTGGAACGCCGTTAATAGAGATATTCGCGCGCTCCTCTGAGTTGCCCCAAACGTATGATAGCGCGACGTATTCTGGCGGATTGTTGAGTGAGTAATGATCGAAAGTCAATTCAATGGTGCTAGGCTGGCCCTTGTTGTCGGGTAGACACTCATGAATGCGGAGAAGTCTGAATTCACGATCCTCTTGATTTAACGGCTTATGGGTCTCCATACTTGGGAGTTCTGATTATGCAGTAGCGATTTGATGTGAAAAGGAGGATTGACCACTTATTTATGCATGCGAGAGAGCAATGTCTACAGGTAGCAAGGCCTGACGTTGTGTTATAAGTACATATATAAGCCACAATAGGCATGCATTCAAGAAGGCTGTGCCCTCCTCTGGGCTGCCTGGGAAGCAGAACGGCAAATGATAGTCAATTCGAGTCCCAAGTAATAGGGCCTGGATAATTTATATGTAACCCCTTAATACTATACATGACTATATAGATTCATGGCTGATTTCAAATGTATTCAGTCAATGAACTCGTTCGTTTATACAACCAAGTTATTATCAATGACAGCGATTCATAATGGGTGATCATATGTTGTTTTAAACCCGTCAGTCATCATCACAAAACTTTGAGGTGTTGAACAACCTAAGTCGTTTTAGTAAATCATACGAGGTAATTCTGGTACCGGTGCCCCGAATGACCCATCCTTGGCGATATGCCTTTATGTCGCAATAACGACGCCGTAGTTGCTGCACTGCAAACATCCCACAACACTTTATTTAAGAGGTGCATATATAATAAGATATTTTCCATCATGATAGTCAAGTCTTCGGCAAAAGAAGAATTAGCATCTAAGAATAAACTTAATAATTCTAAAGTTGATGCCGATTCTGGGTAGGTGATCTAGAATAGGAAGACTCATCAGTTCTCCCCGCATCTATCAATTCGATACATGTTTGGAAGAGAGGCTTACTTACCCAAGGGATAATGACTATGCTTCATTGGTATTAGCTAACAGCCTTCGTAAGGACCCCTGCAACAATTTCTTCGGTAACCACTTTACCCAAGAACCAACTCAGTTACAAGTCAAACAGAAAACATCAGCCACTGCTAAGATTCTTCGATAGGCTTTTGTGTATATATGGGCTCTTTGAGGAACAATATTTTAGTTAGTTCTTCGCGCAATAACTGTGTTCTTCTTTCGCTACCACATACGTTCATCTTGCCATCTCGAGCAAGGGGTTCAAAGTACACCGATTATGGCATTGAATTATACGGATGCGTTGATCTAGAGGAGCACGGGTATATTACACAACGGGATCCCTGAGCTTATTGCTTAACGTGTTCCATCGATCTCTTGCTGTTCCTTCAGAATAGGTTTCCTAGAAGCAGCCGGTGGCAATGGAGTCTAGAACGAGTCGTAGGAACGAGATCGGCGCTGGAGAAGTTGACGGCCACAGACCAACGGTGCTATTCTCCTACAGCCGATCGATGAGCTGATACAGTTAGGCCGCACTATATGGTAATAGCCATAGTAGCATCAAATTCGTGAGAAGTCTTCTTTGTGCTCTTGTTCGCTTCTTGCTTTGACGTGTTGGTCGGAAGGACATACCCTCGCTGGTTGGCCACTATCCTAATGCCGTTCCGTGTCAAATTCGTCGAGTAATGAGTGTGGCCGAAGACCCAGGTCTTGACGCCAATCCACCCCCCCTGGCCTACTAGATCAGTTGCGAAGGCAGACGTCCACGGGTTGCTGGAATGCTCTGGACGAGAAGTGCCTTCTAGGCAAGGCGCGTGGTGCGTTGCAACTAGAATTCGTCTCTCGGCATGGTTATTCTGCAATGCTACATGTGCGACTTGGTTGCGAAGCCAGGTAGACTCCTCGATGTAGACTTCGTTGTGTTTCTTGGCAGTCCATCCGTGTATCTTTTTAAAGTCATTGACCTTGGACTCAACGACGCTGTGAGCATTCTCCGTAATCGCCGACCAGAGTGTGCAGCCCAGGATTGTCAGATTTGAATCGGGATCATCCCACCGGGCTCTGTTCAAGAGAACAAGTGTGTTCTTGAGTGAAGATTCCTCCGAGAGACGGAGTGCTGCTTCGAGTCCAGACTTGTAGTCTAGACCGTAGAATTCGTGGTTTCCCAACACCAAGAACACCTTCTTATATCGAGATGTCTGGGCTTCGAGAAACTCCAGGTAGCTATCGTAGTCGATAAGCCGTCCAATATCACCGGCCAAGAGCAGAAATGGCGCGGATACAGGAAATATATAAGACGAATACTGCTGCCCGACTTCAAGATGTAGGTCAGAAATGATTTGAACACGGGGACCGGATGGCAGATGGAACCGCCGCCGCATTGCCCTCAACAATCCGTCCATCTTTCACTGAGGGGTGAGAGAAAGGGTGGGATAGAGGTAGAATTGTTGCGACTACATGTATGAGTTACAAGCTTAGACGGCTTTGAATACATGTACTGGCTACTTAAGTGGTTTATCTACAACTTCCAACTTCGTGGTTTTTTTTTTTTTTTGTTTGTTTTTTGTTTTTTGGAGAGATTCGAGCTGACAGGCTGGGCGCATAGGTAACAAACAAACATCAATGATAGGTACGTACTTTGTACTGGGATTTAGGTACCTAGGCCTGGTAGGGTACCTACCTAATTTACATTGCATGTACGTACATACATATCACATACCCGTATCCTATTGGCCAATGGAAGGTATGTATATACCACCTAAGTAAACTGTATCGGAACATTTAGGTAACAGGTAACCTACATAAGTACCTACATAAAGGTGTGCACGAAGGGTAAGTGGGGCGTTCTCAACCGGCCAACCAACCAAACAACCCGTTTTATGACAGCTTTAGAGCGCCAACCCTCACTCTACTACATCTTCATCCAACATTGGATGAGAAGGCAGCACATTACGATATTGCCACCCATGGATTTGACGCCCGCGAAGATCGCTATCTCTATACTCAAACATCATGGTGTATCTACGTGCATTGTGGGAGAGCTGGCCCTGAATTATTACAACGTTCCCCGCGTCTGCCATGTGAGCCTTTGCTATTAATTAGGTACCTACATGCAGTGTCTTCATGGTTAACGACGGCTCAGGATGTCGAGATATGTGTCCCGAAGTCAGGTTTTCTGGCCGCGGCTGGTTTCTTATGCTCCACGGGGCTTTTTGAGCCCTCCGAGCTGGAAAATGACTTCAACAATTATACAGAGTACAAGCGCGGCTCCCCACGTGTACGGACGACAGGCTGGATCTACCCACCACAAAATATCGTCATCTTTCCCACCGCTTTATTCGGTCTGGATCCTATTGAGAGAATCCTTATCTCACCCCAATCGACAGGACAGAAAGCCTACTTCAGCAAGGAGATCTCGGATCTGAGCCAGGAGGATGTTGCTAACATGCCGCTCCCTCGCCTACCACCTCTCCTCCGGGGACTGGCCAAGAGGTTCCTGGATACGAGTGACGATGTGGCCATGATCGCCGTTGAGCAGCTAGTCGATGGCATGAACCTCGACGAGGCTTGGACGCAGAAAAACCTTGAGGGCTCAGACGCTGCACTCATGGCCCTGATCATGAATCAGATTCACAGCAAGAAGTCGAGGATAGACTACTTCTCGGATAACAAGGTCACCTGCTTTATCAGCGGTGAAGAAGAGGCTGAGAACGTACGCCTGATTCCTGGGTTTGAATGACCGTATTCTGGCAATTTTCAGAGTAGCGGTAGTTGTGAAGAGCAGCGTCTACTAATATCACCTTGATTCATTCTCAGTACCTCCAGATCCGGTGAGCAAACTCTCAGGCCTCTTGTTAGCTTGACTGAAACCTGCGCTCAGCTTCAGACTGTAGCAAGTATGCTTTGTTTGCAGTGGGAGGGAGGGATTGTGGGTGCCTCTGTTGCCATCCGCCTATTGGATTAGTCAAGCAAGTCACCACAGCCCGATTCAATCAAGTACTCATAATTTGTATCGTTGTTTTCCTATGGATGTTGGTCACCAACAGTCAGTGGCTTGCGTGAACCTCTCCGCCCAAATGGTCCATGAAGGTCCTCAGTCCACTACCAACTGGTGTACTGAGAGACCGTGCGCGCAGAATAAACGATGAAGTTGTATATGATTGGTTCGTTGTTCTTTGGATGAAGCAACTGCTTGTTGTTCGTATGGGCAAGCCTGAGCCTCTACTACGATACGTGGTCGGGGTAGAGTCGTCCCGCGCAGCTCTCACGATAGCATATTGTTGTCTCCATCGTGTTGCAGCTCCCAAACTGTAGGATTGGTAGTCTCACCGGCAACAAACAATCTGTATAATGAGACGCGTATAAAGTGGCATGTTTTTAATCGAGCTGCCTGTCATCCGGCAAGTGATGCACTAGACCAATCTCACACCCAATACGTCTTCTACGGATTAGCACCCAACCTCCCCTTTCACTCACATTACCCAATCGTCGATTCACCATGCTCCAGGAGCGACTGAACGATGCTGCCATTGCACTGCATCGTGTATTAAGCCGAGAGCGTATCAACTTCGGCATCTTCGGCGGCTACGCCATCGCAGCCATAGGCGGTGTCCGTGAGAGCAAGGACGTTGATTGTCTAGCCTCCGTGTCCAAGGCCCAGGTAATCCAGCTCCTGGACGGCAAGGAGGGCTTTCAGGCGATCCCGCAGAGTCGCCAGGACTTCGTGGCCTTCTTCTGGTCAGACAAGCCCGACAGAAGGAATGCCGTCCTGGTGGAGATCTTCCGCGAGCAATTCCCAGGTGAGCACATACCTATCTCTTCCTCCCTTGCGGCAGCCCCAGCATGGCGCCGTGCTGACAGCGAGACCGCCCTCTTGCCAGGGGCCCCAGTACTCCATGGGCGATATCCAGTGCAGCTCCATCCAAGTCCAGGGTCTCACGCTCGGGCAGGGGAACTCTTCGTTCCTCGATCCCTTCTATCTGTTCAAGGGCAAGCTCCGCGCCGCCGCCACGCGGGCCAAGTTCCACGACGCGGCAGACCTGCGAATGCTGGCGGGCAGACACGAGCAGCTCATCAAGTCGCACGTCGGCGAGCTGAGCCTCGAGTACGTGGGCCTGGCGCTCAAGCGGCACGGCGAGCTCGAGCGGCTCTTCATCTAGCTTGGCATCGACGTGGACAGGGCGAAACAGGTGGCGGTGGCGCTCGATCCTAACAAACTTCCTCCTCCGGCTCCTGGAGATGTACAGCGCGGCCTCCTCGGGTAATGGCAGGAATCCAGCAAGTCGGTGTTGAGATAGTCTCTCTCCTGAATGAACTCGTATTTTATAACTATTCGGTTCCTCACGGGCTCCTGTTGATGCAAAAATCGACCGAAACCATTTAAACTCAGCCTATGTCAATGTACCTAACATTGGAAGTCGAGCTATCATGGCACGGTTTTAGTCAGTATATCAAGCACTTAGGTAGGTCTACCGAGAGCCAAGGAACATACATATATCACTCCCAGAGGGATAAAGACATGCCCAAATCCTCATAAGTTCAATCTAAATCTTCCAACCACAGGTAGTAGTCCCTCATCCTGCACATTCCAACCAAATACCCCTTTTTTCCATCTCCACAATTTTGACTGTTCTCTCTCTCCCCAACCCAAAGCAATAATTGATTCCATCACTCACACACCATCTAGTTCCTCAATCTCATCTATAATATTCAGGGTAGCTGTCTGCCATACTTTGCTCCGCACACGGTATTTTAAAACATTGTCATATTACTCATTCATGGACACACGTTACCTAGTTTACCTCACTGCTAATAAACTGCCGGTGATGCTACCATCATGCTTTCGAAGAAGTGGCACAAGCATCGAAGCCGCGCTCCCCCTTTCCCCTTATACCCTTCTCAAAGCCTCGGCCCGCTCACGTTCCCCCTCACGGCCGCTAACCTTCAGTTCCCAGCGTACTTCTTGAAAGCGCCGATCAAGCTCCCCGTGCTAGCATCGTGGCCCTTTCCGTTCCCGGGCTCGTCGAGCTCCGTGAGGATCTTCTTGGCGAGCACCTTGCCGAGCTCGACGCCCCACTGGTCGAACGAGTTGATGTCCCAGACGGCGCCCTCGACGAAGGTCAGGTGCTCGTAGTAGACGATGAGCGCGCCGAGCTCCGCGGGGCCGATGTGGCCGCCCACCAGCACGCTCGTCGTGGGGCGGTTGCCTAGGAACACCTTGTGCGGCACCAGCTCGTCCGGCGTGCCCTCCGCCTTCACCTGCTCGGGCGTCTTGCCGATCATGAGCGCCTCCGCCTGCGCGAAGTAGTTCGACGCCAGCATCTTCTGGTGCAGGTTGTTCGAGACCGGGTTGTGCGACTTGGCGGCCAGGATGAAGTCGGTGGGGATTAGCTTGGTGCCCTGGTGTACCAGCTGGAAGAACGAGTGCTGCGCGTTGGTGCACGGCTCGCCGAACAGGATGGGGCCTGTCGTGTATTTGGCGGGCGAACCGTCTGATGTGATGCTCTTGCCATTGGACTCCATAGATAGCTGCTGGAGGTAGGCCGGGAATCGGTGCAGGTATTGGTCGAATCTAGGGCCACGTCAGATACTTGTCAATGTCTTACGATCTTCGGTCCGAAGATACTTACGGGGCAACCAAGTGCGTTTGCGAGGCAAAGAAATCGCTGTACCAGACGCTCAGCAGACCACCGAGGACGGGAATATTGTCCTTCAAGGGGGTCTCGCGGAAGTGTTTGTCCATCTCGTGCGCACCGGCTAAGAATTTGTGGAAGTTGTCGTAGCCGATGTACAGGGCCACGCTGAGGCCAATGGCGCTCCAAACCGAGTACCGACCACCAACCCAGCTCTCGAAGCCGAACATGTTCTTGCTGTCGATGCCGAACTTGGTGACCTCGGACTCGTTGGTGGAGAGAGCGACGAAGTGCTTGGCAATCTCTCCCTTGCCGCCAGACTTCTCGAGGAACCACGACTTGGCCGTGTTCGCATTTGTCGTGGTCTCAGCCGTGGTGAAGGTCTTGGAGGCGACGAGGAAGAGGGTGGTCTCGGGGTCGGAGCCAGCGAGGGCCTCGGCCATGTGGGTGCCGTCGATGTTGGAAACGAAGTGCAGGGTCGTGTCCTTGGCGCCGTAGTGTTTCAATGCCTCCGTCACCATGACCGGTCCGCTGTTCAAAGGTTACCTAGCGGTTAGAAATGGTGTATTTCCAAAGACCACGGAAGACGGAGCGCGACTTACAGGTCTGAACCGCCAATGCCGATGTTGATGATAGTAGTCAGCTTCTTGCCCGTGTAGCCCTTCCACTCGCCACTCCTGACCTGTTCCGAGAACTCCTTCATGTGGTTCAGGACATCGCTGACGCCGCCCTTGTTGTTTATGACATCCTGGCCATCGACCTTCATCTCCCAGCCGCCCACATTGCGCAGAGCGGCGTGGTAGACGGCGCGGTTCTCGGTGAAGTTGATCTTCTCGCCCGCGAACATCGCATCGCGCTTCTTCTCGAGCCCGGCGTCCTGAGCGAGCTTTACGAGCAGGTCGATGGTCTCCTCGGTGATCAAGTTCTTGCTGAAGTCGAAGAGGATGTCGGTCCCGGAGGGCGAGTTGTGGAAGGTCTTGCTGAACTTGTTGAAGCGGGCCGGGTCGGAGGCGAAGGCTTCCTTCAGGACGAAGGTCTTCCCGACGGACTTGTAATGGTCCTCGAGGGAGGCCCAAGCGGGAAGGGAGACTGCTTGAGGCATGGCGGCTGGGTTCTCGTGGTTCTCGTGGTTCTCGTGGTTGTGTTTCGGAGTGGTAGGGACAGTGAGAGCTAGCTTCTACCACTGCATACAGCAAGCAGCCTGGCAATCAGCGAATGTTACACGTGTAGTTGGAGGGTGGCAAAGGAGGTAGATATAGGTTGGTATATAGGTAGAAGAATAATCAGGAGGCAGAAGGGTATCGTCGGACGGTATTGTCAGTCGGTATCGTCGGATGGTGGGATGGCGGGGTATTTATTATATGAAAGAATAAAGAAGAATAAAGTTCATGTCACAAGTGTGTTTCACTTACCTTAGAAAGCAATGCAAATGCTATAGGAATATAGGTCGAAACTCTACGGTACGGCAAAGTAGATCACAAGGTAGTGTAGTCTCACTTAGGTATATAAAGAGTGCGGTGGGTAAAAAGGAACAAGGACAACGACGATTTGAGGGTTTTGAAGGTGGATGAGTGAGCGACATTTGCGACCAAGCTGTAGGTATGCTGTATGTATGTATGTATGTATGTTCTCTCTTAATTCCAGAATACGCTAACGACACATACGGTTAGGATGTCCGCCCATCGCCCATCTACCCCGCGCTAGTGACGTGATGTTTGAATGATGCGTTCTGTGCACCAGCTGGTAGCTCGTAGGTACTTGAGTACATACATCCATATATGCAGCTTGTCTGCTCACCTGCTTGCGTCGTACTGTAGCCTCATCAGCTCATGTACATACCACCTACATGAAAAACACTGCCAGCGCGATTTTCATCAGAGCTGTGTAACCTCCATCCATGCCCTTAGCACTTAAAACATGCACCTCCCTCTAGCTTACGGTGCCCGGGCCGATACTCGTACAAGTTTTGTAGGTATGCCCGGTGTACTCGGACCTGCTTAGATATCGAGGCATCTTCTATACAAGCTCATACAACTTGCACAATTCATACAAGTCATACATCCGAATACCAGTAAATCCGAACCTTAGGTTACAAATACCTAATCCATACCTGAACTCACAACCACACCTAATGAATTAAACCCCTCAGGTCATACCCATAGTAGTAATAACTCATTCGTGTAGTAATCTGGTGTGGTATGTACATATATACATACAATTGAAGTGCCATTCTGTCTATGTAAGTAGCGACCTGAGGTCCCATACAAGTAAGTAATTGTGAACGTTCTTGATTTTTTGCCGGCGCCTCTGCTGCTGCTCCTCTATCTAGGTACACAGAGCTTGTCTGTCTGTCTGATGTGGTCGTTGCTGTGTATGTATCTCCCTTTTTCTTCTTCTTCAGGGATCCCCGTAAACTTGTGACTTCTCTCTCTCGGGAAACGTCAAGAAACAACAATTCTCATGCCAGACTCCATATGAAAGTGCTTCCTGTGTTGTTTCTAGGTAAGGCACCAGAACCCCCCACCCCCGTGCACACTACACTATGCATCCACCCTCTCCGTCTCTCTGGTGCGTTTCTGCGGCCACGTCCGCCATGAGGCCCCCTTTGTATCACTCCAAACATCGTGTTGTCTTCCCGAGCATCACATGATTTTTCTTTTTTCTGATCACCGTCCAAAGATATCATGTTCTGCTATGCCAGCCTAGACCCGGCCAGCCGCCACCAGCATCTAGGCCCAACAACACCCCATCCAATTTCAGCCCCCTCCAAAAAAAAACACTCTTATCGCCGATCTTGAATGCTGCCCACAAATGACGGATCCTTCACACTGCCACCAGCATCGCCAAGTCCGGCAATGGGCCGGTTGTAACTGAACCCGGCAAACTGGTTCTGCATCGTCTCGGACAGGACGGGCCCCTCGACGTACGAATCTTTGGGAACTTCCGACGTGAACTCGGGGTCGAAGTTTCCGGTATCAAGAGCATCGACCTACACGTCACGCATTTAGGTTAGAAACTCCCGTACTCATACCTGAGTTGAATTGGACAGAACTTACCACACTAGGCTTGAAGGTCGGCTCATATTTGCGTTGAAGCAATTTGCGCCAATCGATTAGGTGGAAGAAGGGATGAGCCTTGATCTCGGCACTACCCGAAGCCCCCAGTCGCTCCTCGGGGTTGCGGTTGAGCAGCTTGGACAGCAGGTCCTTGGCAGCGGGCGGCACAACGTCTGCGCCAGGGAAGTGCAACGGCTCCGATAGGATCTTGCGGTACATCTCGTTAGTGTTCTCGTCGTAGAAGGGCGGCAGACCCGTAAGCATTTCGTAGAGTAGAACACCCAGGGTCCACCAGTCCACTGTCTTGTTGTATCCTCTACCCATGAGAAGCTCTGGGGCTAGATACTCGGGGGTGCCACAAAACGTGTTAGTCCGGTCTTCGTCCTTCATGTCGAGCTTGCAAAGACCGAAGTCGCAGAGCGCGATGTGACCTTGGTAATCGAGCAGGATATTCTCCGGCTTGAGATCTCGGTAGATGACATTGAATCCGTGTAGACACTCGAGCGCACAGAGAAGCTCGGCTGTGTAAAAGCGAGCTCGGTTGACATCGAATCGCTGCTCCTTCTGTAGGTGGTGGAACAGCTCGCCACCGTTGACAAAAGCCAGGACGAAATATAACTTCTCAGGGGACTGGAACGTGAATTTGAGCGGTACGATGAAGGGGTTGTTGATCTGTGCAAGCACTGATCTCTCGGCAAGGGTATGAGCGACCTCGGATCTCGAAATGATATGAGCTTTGCGAATCGTCTTGAGCGCGTAAATCCGGCTGGTATCTTTCTTGCGGACCTGCATGACCTTGCCGAAGCTGCCCTTGCCAACGACTTTGAGCAGCTCAAAGTCTTCGATCTTAAGCTTGCCCGCACGGTTTTCAACATATTCCACCCCGATCTTGAGCTTACCGAAGCCGTACTGCACCTCGGCCCAATCCACGCCAGTGTGTCCGAGCTCACGCTCTTTACTGGAAAACTCAGCAGCAGCCTTCTCACGATCTTTTTTGCTGGCTTTCGGGTCCTCGACAAAGGTATGCTTTTCGTCGAATCTGGGGTTGATTCTGACGACGCCGAGGAAAATATCCTGGCTCCGTCCTGATCCAGGGGGCGCATTTGGATTGCGCACGTAAAGATGTACATTTAGTTCAGTGATGCGAGACACATCGAATTTGTATTGGGTGTTGTCACCGGCCCATAAGGGGTTCTCGGGGGTGCCGGAGACAGAGTTAACAAAAACCTGAACTTTGTCGAAATCCAGGAGGGCGTACGGCAGATATTTGCTAGAAATCCGACCGTGGTTAGAGGGTATGCCGGAAAAGCCACCTGCCGAGGTCTGTGGTCTGCCTGAGCCGTTGGTATATGATCCTACTGCTGCTCGCTGGGAGGAGCCGGGTCGTACGGAGCCAGAAACATTGAGGGCATTCCCTGTAGACATGGAGCCCTGGGAGTGCTGGAAGGCAGAGCGATGTTGTTCGGGTAGGGCGAAGTTCTGGCCTTCGTGGAGCGTAACCACGAGGATACCGGGCTTCGGCGGCTTCACGACAGGCTCCTGAACCATGGATTCCGAAGCAGCTATAGGAAGGTGAGAATGGAGTATACACATAGGTAGGGTAGATGGCTACAAACCGATCGCATTGTCGCTCGGGGTAGGAGTGGAAGATGTGGAAAGCTGGGCCTTCTCATCCTTATCTGTAATGGTAGACGTCGAGGGATTTCGTGAAAAGGTGTTGGTAAGGGGGCCCAGATGGGTTTCTTTTAACTCTGGTGGAATGGCAGGTTAGTCGAGATGGCCAACACCTCAAGAAGCAGGTACATAGGAACCAACATAGGAGTCAGAGGCAGCAATAGCGAGAGGAAGATATATAAAGATAGATCATTGGCGGTGGAAGTGAGGTCTGCGGGAGATGAGGCAGATGAGGGAAGATGAGGGAAGATGAGGGATGGGGGAGATGGATTAGCACAACACAGGCCTTTACCACTTACTCTTAGTGAGCTTCCACGACATATTGATTGGTATTGGATTTCCGTCCAAGGTTAAATGTTAAAGGTCAAAGGTCAAAGGTCAAAGGCGGTCAAAACAATTCGTGACAAGGCGGTTGGCTGGGTGGATGCGGTAGGGTGGATGTGGTAAGGTTGATGTGGTGAGGAGGTCGTCGTCAATCAGCTCGGTCGGCTATCACAGAAGGTACAGGAGGTATCGTGAGTGAGAAAACCAGGTGCAAGTATTCAGAATACCAAGTAGAAGACCAAGTCGGTGGTGGTGTGAAAAGAGGAGACAGTGACCTGGGACAGCAACCTGGGACGGTAAGCTGGGACCGTGACTTGTCGGTGTCTGGTCGGTGTCTGATCTTTGGTTGTGGTCAGTGTCAGTGTCAGAGTCGGTGTCGGTGTCGTTGTTGTAGTAGTTGTAGTAGTAGTAGTAGTAGTTGTTGTTGTTGTTGTTCGCTTGGGCGAGCAAAACAAAAAGGGAGGAGAGGGCGCTGTACGAAAGTACAACGTAGTATGGTACGGACGTACAGTATGTAGTAGGCGTAGGGAAGGGGGGCTGAGGAAGAAGCAATGATGTCGATTTTCTGTCTAGGATGGGTTTGGATAGGAAGGGCAAAGAGATGGGTTGATCATCAATCAAACCCAAAAATGGCGTCTGGCTGTCTGGCTGTCTGGCTGTCTGGTCTGATGAGAGGTTCCAGAGTTTGGCCTGGCTTCGGGCGGCTTCAGGTCGATTCACATGGGGGGGGGGGGGGGGCTTTGCTTTGCACGGTCGCGGAACTTTCGGCTGTATTTGGCCCCGAGTCTACTGTATTTCTGCTACGCATATGTATGTATCTATGTATGTATCGAGGTTGCGCGCCCAAACGCTTGCTCCGATAAGGGGATAAGGGGCTAAGGGGCTAAGGGGGACTGCCCGCACCGCCTACAGCGTCTAATGTCAGCTACTATCAGCGCTACCCAGCGCCGCCAGTGGGAGCTAGAGGAGCGTATAGCGTGTAGGTATGTATGTACTGTGAAGAGGCGGGGTAGCACATGCACACGCACGTCCTGCTGAACTCTCTTATTCATGCAGCCATCTGTTCACATTGTGTCTTATAAAATCTACTTGCTTATGGGAGCCCTACCAAGGCTTCTTTTATTATTTTGCGACGAAGACAGAAATTGAAAGAGAGATAATTGGACACTTATTCGTTGAGATACCTAGGGTACCTACCTGCAATACATACCTACCAGGTAGGTTAGGTAGGTAGGTGTTGAAGGCTTTAGATAGATAGGCACATAGGTGCTGTAGTGGGTATCAAAGACTTGATAACGTATGCCCCGCACTTGTTGAGTTAGGACTAGTTGAGATCAAGCATGATTCACTTTCATAGGCAGGTATATCTCTATATTGATATATATGCATATATGGATGACAGACCTGGAAGCCTGCCAACTCATACGATTGAAAAGATTGAGAATCGAATCGAATCTATTACCTATGCGTTACATATTCCTGACTTATTGGATTATTGATCAAGGTGTTACATGCGAAGTGTGATGTGTTCGTATCAAATGCGCTAGGGACGGTACATGTACGAGCAGCTAATTATATCGATGAGGCTATAATCGCCTCAGCTGCGACTCACATCTGCTCGGCAGCCCAATCCGAGAATTCTACAATGCTATATATGATTTATACACGTGCTAGGTAAATGCATATTCTGTCTATGTCGGTAGGTTGGTAATATGAAAGGGGCTGTCGTACTATGCACGGTTCCGTACTCCTAAGTGGGGTGAGATATGCAACAGACCAGTCGAGACGGGATCAAACCTAAGGAGACGGGTGCTATGTAAAGCCTAATCTGAGCTTACTAAGCTGTTGCGAGTGTCGGGATCCCGGAGTCTAGAAGCAACAGTGAAGCCCCACTAGAACAGATTAGGGGGTTAGTGAAATGCGCAAAGCCTCAGACTTCAGCTCCTTGGCTGAAGCTCACGTGCCAGCGTGCTCAAGGTAGCTAAGCGCGTCTTTTTGAGGGAGCCAGCTTTTGAGGAAGCCAGCGGTCCGTGCATCAAATCATCCAGTGGACAGAGTCGAGATGAGGTGTGCGTTCTCCTTCGTCAATATCTATACATCTATCACCAAGGGCGAGGTGAGTCCTCTTAAATAAGTTAGAAAGCACGAAAATTACGCCAGAGTTTCTATCCTTGGCGGTGCCTAGGTACTGTATAAACGGTGGCTATCAATCCTACTCAATTCTCAGTCTATGATCTTAAACAAGGCATATGCTTCCGATGCAAGAATCAGTGGCTGCTTACCTTGCTGCATAGTAAGCTTCAGAGATTTACTGCAATAGTTGTCATAAAAGCCTACTTGACAATCTCCGAATCAGCTGAAACAAAGTACTACCTCTGCCTGTAGGATCAAAGAAGCTATGTTACTTTAGAGTATAAGAGTTGAATACGACAGCATAATTTAGCTACTTACTATGGCTATTTCGTCTCCTCCTAAGACTAATAGCTTCCCCTAGACATATATAATTGTAATTCCTGGGCTCACACAAGTACCAGGCGGCAGATAACAAGCTATGGAAAGCAAGTCTATGTGAAACAGATTTATAGGAGACGGTGGAACTAGATACATGTCATCAAAGCTCAAGTTTAACGGAGATGTCCATGCAACGGAGAGCCGGCGGCCAAGTCAATTGCGACAACGGCAATTACGGAACCATCCGAATTTAAAATAGTGGATCTCCGGCTGCCAACCGGCTGCCGGTGACCCACGCCGATCGGCCGATACCGAATTAGATATCGACTCAGCCGGCATCTACAAACCTGCCGCTAAACGAAATACCAGCAGCACCCTTAAAAGTCGAACCTGGCACCAATAAGTCAGCCACAGATTCTACCTATCGAAATTTCTTTTCATGACAAACATATATACGTCACCCTAGTCTGTGCAATGTTATAAGAAAAGTATATTTGCCTAGTGAGAAATGTGAGTAAATTATTCAAATCTAAGATCTATTGACTCTGCTTGAGAGCAATCACGGGTCACGGGTGTAGGTAATACTGACGAGATACAGTTCTATTATTGCTAGGCATACAAAGTGTACTTTTGAATTAATAGTGATAACTCATTCGAAATACCAGACATCACGTAGGTATATGGAACCCATGCACTCAGAATACGAAGTGTACAATTTGATCTTGGGAGTGAACTTGAACTCTTGAATCAAATATACAGGAATCTTTGGTTCCTTGAATATGTGGATAATAATTCGTCTATAGCATGTATAACAGGTTACTCGAACGCTAGGCTACGTTCCCCCTCCCCTTTATGTCATATGTCTTCGTCACTCACTGATCCAAATTTTCCTTTATAAGTCCTCTTATCTTCCTATCGCTACTCTCAGTAGAGTATTCCATTATGTTTAGTTACATTCAAGTAAAGAGAGTAAGATCATACTGCTAATACACTTGATACATGTAACAAGGGCTGTAATTCAGGGCTTAGAAATATATCAATTCAGCAATAATTCTCTAGGCCCTCTAAGGGTGCTTATTGTTTTAAGTTTTAATCTAAGTCTGAGGTTCGGCGATAGGTCTTTATAGACCTGCTGTTACGGTACGTATTCCTGGTACGTATCTAATCTGTTGCCGACGTAGCCGCCGTCTAGTAATTATACCTTTTGTTAGGCAGTCATACATTTTAACAGTATCGAATAATATCTAACAACACCTAATATATATACTCGTGTAACATTCCTACATCTCGTATAGCTTCCAACAGGTCTTGGCTCCAATCGCCGTGTGATAATATATAATTAGCTCCTGGACAATATATCGTACTCACTAGATAGCTAACATCACCGATGCATTCGAGAACGGGAGGTTCTCTCGACACTGTGAATTTAGACGAGATATCAATAATGCGGATACTAGAGCTGTAACGGAAGTCGCGATGCCTATAAGGTGATTCTTTCGTTTGCCCTATTGGGATATGAGCCATAATCACAAATTAATGTCCCTGGATAATGTATCTTCTACTTATAACTAGGCTATAAGATGTTTCAATCGTCTGTATATCTTATCATATACTTTCATATTAACATCGTCAGCTATCATAGTTACAGTGTGTCCAATGATCATTTAGGTGCTGCCGTGTTCACTCTAGTTTACTAGGTAAGTAGAATTGTGTAAAGGTCTAAGGTCTAAAAGATCTTCTAACAGCTTAGAAAATACCTGCTCCGAGATCCATAAGCTTAAGGCACTATAACTAATACCCCTATTATCGTGGCATCAGCTATATATATATAGGTAGTAACGTGTAGTCTAACAATGGGGAACTTCCATATTACAAAATTATTCAACAGTGCGACACACCCACGAGACAAACTAACTCTATCCCTTTGGGCGACTTAGGATATATAGAACGCGAGATCTTATCTTGGAAATCAAGAATCAGGAGTTGGAAGGGGTGGTACAAGTTAAAAAGTCAAGGTTGTAATCAACTCAACTGAGACCTCACATTGAATAGAAACAGGGTTAGCACGTATCACTCTATTATACGTGTCCTCGTGCACGGCACATATAGTGACCTTGTATCCGCGAGAGGCTCTCGTTGAATTGAATTGATTACAACTCCGTAAGAAGTCCATAGACAAAGGAGTCAGCCTGACGTTTTAAGATGTATTCTTGATAGCTGAGCCACCCTAGGTCTATTATACTGCCAGCGTTTCCACCAAACCGAGTTATCCTTGAGGTCAATGTCCCCTATATCAATCAAGTCAATTCAAAGTTCAAATGGATTGACTTGAGTTAAGGGAAACGTCGTAGAGTAATATCGCAAGCTTCAGTGGACATCAGTTGCATATCAAACACCAAAGCAATGCTTAGTGAGCTAATGTGTGGTATTGATCCGTACGAGATAAAGTCAAATCCCGACTCAATGAACCTTCTACATCACAAGGTACTGTATCACCTAGGACTGAACTCCGAACTGGACTCGAATCAATGTATAGCATCTGCTCCGAAAGTAGGGTTTGAATATCAAGTTGATTGAAAGAAGTACCTTTACAGTGTGCTGGGGCTGATTTTGAATCTCTGCGAACCTTTACATTTAATATGTTATCATCCCCTCTGAGGAATATATGACCATAAAACAACGGTAACGATCGACAGCCAGCTGAGCGATACGACGAAACAGATGTTCATCTCC
The DNA here is from genome assembly GCA_022497155.1 of Whalleya microplaca. NCBI lineage: Eukaryota > Fungi > Ascomycota > Sordariomycetes > Xylariales > Xylariaceae > Whalleya > Whalleya microplaca. The sequence goes on from MU385800.1 coordinate 82,478, forward strand.
ACTTATCTCTCATAGATGTGACTTATGTATAGTCCTTTTGTATGTGTGGTTTTTTGTAAGAATGCCCGAGACCATGTCTTCACGTCGCAGAAGAACCTCACCTCTTTCCCCCTAGCAAGTCATGCTAGACTCCTTATGCGCCACTTCGGTATTGGAACGATGCAGTTCATATCAAAAGGCTATGCACCGCCACTCTGAAAGTGCGGAGGCTGTGCTTAGGCTCGGCCATATGTCGTATTACTTTGGATTTAAGTATTCATGAGAGGGGTGTCTGAGCTGGCATCAACGGTCGCTTGCCCAAGTTGACTAAAGATAAGGTCTAAAACTTCACTGCTCAAACGTGTTTCTCTCTTCAAAGCGGCAAGCACTTCCAATGACAGTATATAAGTGGATATAAGTGGGATTTAATGCACACCAACACTGGGTCATTTTAACAATAGGAGGCGCCCACCTACCCACTTTCTACATATTCATAATGTACGTATGTATGGTATTTCTCATAACTCGACTTCTGTTGGCTCGTGCAGCCTAGCAATTCTGACCCCCAATGTCCTGAACTTATTGCCTAGGTAGAGCCTTTCGAATTTTCGATCACGCACCAACAAGAACGATGTGATATTGTGGTTGGGATGTTCGGAGTCTGAGCCTGTCGACGTAGTTTCAACTTTCAAGTACGAGTTTCATTATCGCAAGAGAACGAGGAGAAGGTTGCGGTTCACGACACTCAAAGAGACTACTAGTCATCTACCTCTGTCCTTAGACAACGCCGATGGGACTGGATTGCTAGACTGCAAAATGTCTGGTTTTCCAAGGAGCTTGTAGTTGTCATTGGTCGTATTTGGATTTCGAACATTGCATTTTTGATTTTTTGATTTCTAACAACCTATCATGTCAACGGTATATGTGTGATGTTTCGGATAATTGCTCTTACCATTCCATTTGTCATAAAACAAGAGTATCCTCGAGTTGAAGTAGAGGATCTAGGACTATATCATAATGATATTGCGATCATGGTCCATAGCTTCATCGTGATACCGGATTGTCTATGAGGCGAAGCTTGTGGTGTAGAGAGGTCTTGTACTGGACTCAGTTTAGCTACTTGTCAGTATCACGCCCATGACACACACAGGCCGACAAGAAGCACAGTCAAGATGACAACAACAGCATCCTGCTCACAGAAGCATTCGAATTACAGCATTATCTATGACGAACTCCAAGTCTCCGCGTTCAACGAGAAAGGTTGTCAATCTCACCCGAATGTCGTTCGTAACGTTACGATACTTGAGGCCTCCCCTCGCATGTAGAGGTATGAAAATCTACGGGCCTGAGAGCTCGTATTGAACAGCCACAATATTTTTTTTTTTTTTTACCGGGCGTTGACCCTATCATTGAAGCTTCCGACAACCCTTGTATATCTCAGGGAATTGGCGTTTGAGTGCACTGCTTCGAAATAAAGGCTAGACTCATTGTTCTTCGCTTGTATCTCTAGCTATAGAATTGAAGGCTGGCCGTCAGCCAGCCCCAAAAATGCAGGGCGATTTGCAGGTTAGCGGTGTGCCCTACCTACATAGACAGCGACCCTGAAATCATGTTGCTGTGGAGAATTACAGGCAGGTAATAGGCTTTTGGGAGGTAATACGTGTCGACATTCCCATAGTTATAATAAAGTCAAACAGTAGTACCACTAAAGGGTAATTCCAATATAGAAATACATTTCGAATACAACGTCCTAGTTTGTTCATTTAATATTATGCATAATAATCACATATGAGAATCTACTTTAGGCGGGTAATGTAAGCTATTCATTAAGCTTCTACTTACGTAAGTCGCCGCAGCCTGTAACCTGCGTGCTTAATCCAGATAACTCAGGACGATCTCTGCAACTGCTGCTATGTATCCCATTGAGTGTCAATGAGCAGCACCCTCACCACATTCTCAACACTCCCTGGCCTAACAACCGGTACATGTACTTCTCTTATGCTGAACTGACAGTACGATTTGAACTATCGATGTTGGTCTGTGTGTGGTACTTGTGGCTGAGATGAGAATAAGGCGACAGTTGATGTACCTAGATTGGCCTGTGCAACTTCTGATCGATTAACTGCCCTTGAATCGGGTGGAGGTGCTCGTTGTCACTCAATATGATACTAGTACGCATAAAGAGAAATTCATCCGAATTACCCGATGGGACGTTACAACGCGGTCCAAATGAGGCCTCGACTGCGAACTGACATGTCTGCTACCCGTTACAAGGGACATTTGTGGGGTGCATATGATGATATCACCAGGTTACCGACCCACTGGTACCTGGACCAAACTAGGGCCCGTTTAACCTTATTTCTCTCATCAGTCTGTATGATCTTGGGCTGGTGATGTGACATACCGCCCCACCTAGAATTCCCTTCAACACTTCCTACAATTCCCTTATTCCCCACTTAGAACCACGCTAACATACCGCAACACTAGTTACCCCCAAATTAGTGTGGATATTAATATCGATCTATATATTTCAAATGTAAACACGGTCTTTATTAGTCCGCGCTAGAAGTTAACAAAGATTTTTCGGAATACACACACATTTAACTCACCTTTAATTACAGCTGCCTTTTAACACACCTTTAATAATACCTTTAATAATACCTTTAACAGCATCTTTTTAACACTCGATTTCGAAGCTATTTATAATAACTATTTAATCCTTTTAACCTCCTGTTAATTAAGATTACGCGTTTTAGTCGGAATGCTTTAAATCGATTTAGCGTCACGCCGTTAAAAACAGGTATACCTTTATACCTAATCCTAAAAACAAATCACGTTATACCGGCAAATATATTTAATATAAAATTAGATATAATAAATCAGGTATCTTTTAATCATAAGCAAAAATCGGCTGTAAATTAATAATTTCTAAAAGAACAAATTATCTTTTCCAAGTAATAGCTAATATTCGAAATAACTATTACTATTATAAAACCCTTGATTTAAAACATAATTACCTTACTTTAAGATCACCTAAAGATTACGTTTAATATCGAAAAATTACCGATAGCTAATAGCAACTTATTAAAAGATATACTTTTTATTAAAAAACAGCATAAAATATATAAATAGAACTTCTTAACGCCGATCCCGATTGCCTTTTTTATTTTAATAATATCGATAACTATATTTAAACTTTTAGACAAAAAAACAAAGGCAACGCCACCGACATTTAAACATTCCTAATCGCCCTTTAAAATTAACAAAAAATTTAATATAAGCTATAAATAATTAAAAGAAACCTTGTCGGATTATTTTAAGCTACGAAATAGTCATAAAAAATATATAAACGTTACCTAAAAGTAATAATTATAAACTTAATATATACTATTAATAAATTTAACCTTCCTGATATAAAAGATTAAGGGTGTGTGAGAATAATGTGAATAAATAAAAATGATGATAATAAAAGGAAGGAAAGACCCTTATAGCTATAGCCGAAGGCTACAGCTTTTAATATGGGTACGTGCTTTATTTAATTTATCTATCTTATTTATAAGTGGGGTTATTAAGTGACCCGCTGCTAGGTAACCCCGCTGCTATAGCGTATTAAAATGCCGGCTACGAAAAAATGGCTGCTGCCTTTAGCAGTATTTATATAGGCGTTTTCCGAAGCCGTTCTCGTTTTTTTTTAAGTAGCTAAAGAAGCTGTGGCTATGGTTGTGGTAGCTATGGAATGCCGCCATTATTATTAGGTAAGATGTACGGTCGCTTTTTATAGCGTTCCCAGTATTTCTTAATTAATTTTAATAATTCTTGTAATTTATTTTTATTTTTTTATTTATTCCACTCGTTATTTTAGCTTTTTTATTTAATAAAGTATTAGAAGGTATTTTTCTTCTTGTTAAAATAGTGCTGCTTAATTATTTTAGTTTTATATATTTCGTAATTATTACTTTTATTATTTATATTTTAATCGGCTTTAATTAATTCTAGCGGCAGTCCTTATTTTTTAAATAAGTCTGATTTTTTTCGATCTTTAAAATATATAACTAAAATAACTGGATATATATTATAAGTATCGGGGATATTAAGACGGTACGTAAGCTTTCCGACGCGCTTTAAAATTTTTTATAGCTTTACTCTTTATTAGAAATATTTTTTAAATAGCTTTTTTAGCAAGTGGTATTTATTATAAAGCTTTAAGAAAACCTCGTTTCCGATATCGAACTTAATTGCCCGATATTTTTGGTTATATATTTATTTAATTTTAGTTGCGGCAAAATTTATAGCTAGTTTAGCATTTTATTGTAAATGTTATTATAGGGCTTTTATGTTATTAAAGGTCGTATTTACTTTTATACCGATTATTATATCGCGCGGGTTAAGTAATTTAAAGCCGAATAATTATTTATAAGGTATTAATCGAATCGCTTTTAAATAAGTATTATTTAGATTTTATTATAAAAATAGAAGTAATTTAAGCTAACTGCTTTTCGGATATATAAAGTAGTAGTATTTAATACCGATTTTAACTATCTGTACCTTTCGTTCGGAAAGTCTGTTTTTTTATAAGTGATATGCTATGGTTATAAGTAATTTTGTCCTTAAGGCCTTCCAGATTCCTTTTTAAAAATCGGATATGAATTTTTTATTTCGGTTTAATATAATCCTTTTAGGGATCTTTTAATCAGATAAAAGTAGTTATCGCGTAAGAATTTCAGCCTAATTTTTAGCTGTATATTTAGTGTTATTTAATATTAGTATAGTTTTTTTTAAAGTTACGTAAGAGATTGGTATAATATAATCGAAATAGTTTTTGTTATTCTTTTGTAATTTCTATGGTAAGTTATTAGTTTTTACTTTAGGGAGTCTTATAATAAAATCGATCGCAATCGTTTATATTAGTAATAAATCTTTAGGGCAAATTAGCTGGTAGTTTTTAGGTGGCTTTTTACGATCGGTTTAATAAAGTTTATATTTTAGATAGTGTTAAATATATTTTTTAATAAGGTACGTTTTTTGTGCGATTATAAATTTTTTTAAATCTTATAATATGCGTTTTTCGCTAAAGTGATGCTTGTTATTATGGGCTGTGGCTAGAATATTTTTAACTAGCGCGTATAAGATATACAATTGACGATTCCCTAATCGGTTTATATTATATAAGAAATTGTGATTTATTTCGAAGGGGTAGCTTATACGGGATAATATGCCTTACGTTTTATTATATCTTTTGCGAATGTCGGCAATAATTTATAAGTATTTCGTATTTTTGTTATAAGCCTTATAAAATTTCTTTTTAGTATTGGTATTTATAACTGCTTTAGTTATTTCGGTTACGTTTTAAATGTTATTTAAAATTAGTGGCTCTTCTGTCCGTTTAAGTTTTCCTTTAATATTTTTTTTATTTTAAATGGTGCGTAATTTGCTAAGAGTATTAGGTATAAAATTTAGTTTTCCTATTAAATGATATACCTAGAACTTATATTGCGATAAGTAAATGAAAGAGTTAATAAGCCGTTTATTAGCTCGCTTTAATAAGGAGGTGTTAAGTGTAGTCTAGTTTATAATCCCTTTTATAGCTAAGTAGTTTATTAAAACTATAATAAGCTTATTAAATAATTAGATAATAATGCGAAGTTTTTTAGTGGCCTAAATTAGGCAAGTTATTTCTAATTCGGAAAGGCTATATTTTATCTTTGCGTTAGATAAGCAGCGGTTAAGGTATATAATTAGTAAGATTTGCGCTAACGGTATAGTTATACCGGGATATTATTTATATCTATTTTTTAGTTAAAACATTATAATTTTAAATCCCTATTTAATAAATTTATCTATTTAAAAAAAGAAAGGCTTATTTAAGTTATAATAATAAATTGCCGTTTCTTTATAAATGAGATTTTATATAGCTTTAAAAAATATAAGCTCCGCTTTAGTTAATTCGTAAAATATCGATCTATAATATACCTGTTTTTTGCCAGGATTATTATTATTTACTTTTTTTGTTTTACGCCCTTTTGTTAGTAATGCTATCTTCCGTTTTTATAAAGGGTCGGCTAATTATATAAAATATGGGAAAAAAGGTCTTAAGAATCCGCTAGCTTTAAGGTATTATTTAAGAGCTTTTAACTATTAAGGGAATGCGATATTTCGGAAAGCTGTTAGTCGCTTTATTATTATAGTTATACTAAAAATGTTTACCCTAAATCCTAGCAGTTTTATAAAAGGATACCCGATAAAAGATTTTTTTAAAGACATTAAGACTTTTTTTTAGGCGAAAAGTTAAAAGATACGGTTTAAATATTGTAATGGGGCAGGGGATTACGGGTATTGACAGCAGCTTAGGAGCCACTAGAAGCCCCCTAGAGCCACGTCACAGGGCACTCCACAGGGTAT
>MU385801.1:0-76120 GCA_022497155.1 Whalleya microplaca
GCATTCAAGTGTGGGGCGTGTTTTCATTTTTTTTTTTTTTTTTTTTTTGATTTTTCAGCTGCGTGGACGCTAGCTGAAAAATCAGGGAGGAATGTTATGGGGCAAGGGATTACGGGTATTAATAGCAGCTTAAAAGCCACTAGAAGCCCCTAGAGCCACGTTATAGGGCACTCTATAAAGCACTCCACAGGGTATCCATAAGGCACTCCATAGGGCATTTTACAGTGGATTACATACCTATATTTAGCTGACCTTTTCCCTTACATTTCCTTCACTTTTTTCTCACAGACAATAATAGATATCACTAAATAGTCACACACATAGCTCTGGCAGTTAATATACACTTATTTTTAACTTAATATCTCACTTTCGCTTCACCCCGACACCCTGTCCCAAGACAATATATATTTATTAAAATGTATAAAAACGGCGACGAGTAACTTGGTTTTTTAATTAAAGCTTTCTCGCTAGACGATTTTTTTTATAATATTTAAAAATCTATTAATTAAACCGAAAGCGACGGTAATATTACGCGTAAATATTATATAATAGCTTATATATAACGGAAGCGAGCTTTCGAAATTACTAGTATCTCGAGTAACGACTTTATCTTAGCTTAAGTTACGGCTAGTTGCTATAATGCGGACGATAAATTAAAGAATGTTAATTATATATTTAAAGTTATAATTATTAACGCGATTGTTTATTATAAAAATGTAGAAAGTATTAAAAAACTTTTATATTTTTTAAGTATTAAGTTTATATTAAACGCGAGAATTAAATAATATTTAATACTTGTGGCTAATTTGGTATAAACAAAGACTTTTAAAGGCCGAATAAAAAGCTTTTTATTCGGGACTTAATTACTATATAATAGTTTTAAAATAAATAGTTTTATCGAAAACTATATATATATTATAGCCGGAGATTTTAAATTTATTTATTAGAAGTTTATTATAGTAAAAAGTCTTTTATGTAATAAGCGGGAGCTAATAAAAATCGCCGAAAAAAATAGCGCTAAAGTTATTAAATAAATGCGGTAATTCGGGCTAAGCTTAATTTAAATAAGTGTTTATTTAATTTAATGTAATTAAGCTAATTATTAATTTCTTATTAATAAAAAAATAGTAGATATTTTAAAACGTTTGTTATAACTTGCTAATAGCGGTATTAATTAAAGTAAAAAAGCTAAATAACCCGCCGATAAGTAAGTGAAAAAAAAAATGTAACGTAATCCCGGTAATATTATTAAAAGCGATACTAGTCGGGATAGCGCGAATAACCGGAGAGGGGCGTCCGACCTCGGATATAAGCCGAATAAAATAAATATATATAACTTATATAATATAAAACTTGCTGCTATTTATAATATTGTTATAGTTTATTAGTAAAAGTTTAAGATTTTTGCCGGCAAAAATTTAGCGATAATAAAAAATATATATATTATATAAAGTACGCTATTTAATATTTAACGTTTGCTTGGTATTAAAAAGGAGCTTATTTTCGATATTAAGAATGTCCTTTTTTTTTTACGTACTAAAATCCCGTATATAGTCCGAAAAATTACTTTCGGCAAAGTATACGCTAACGTAAGGAAACTAATCGAATGCCTCGTTTTAGGGATAAATATTAAGCTAATTAAAAAAGGTAACGTTACGGGTATCTCGCGGGAGCTATTACGCTAGCTTTTTTTAATTATTGCTTATTTCTTTTTTTTTTTACTCCTAATCTTAAAATTCGTCCGCGTTTTTAGCGATAATAAACGGCGAGTAATAGTCGAAATTATGCCGCTCGCTATAATGTTATTTATAAGCGGCATAAGTTTTAACGTATATATTATAAATAATATTATCGATAACTTTTGTTTGCGAGACTAATTAATAAAACAGATGGTGTAACATTATTTTTACCCGATATTAGTTTTTATATTATATTTTATATTTATACCGGAAGAAATATATTAAAACGCGGGGGCGTATTTAGAAACGTAAATATAGGAGGCGCGAGTTTTATATATAAAGAGTTAGTTATTAAAAGTAAGTGATATTTTAAAAATAAAGGATATTTTGCCTGTTTATATATTTTTATATGTGAGTTTTATTTTGGGAAATTTCGCCGCCGGCTATAATAAATTAACGCGGCTATATTTTTTCCGAGCGATAGTTAATATTAATATTTTTTTGCGACAATTGCTAAAAAGGCATATTTAAAAATATATATAAAACCTTTTAAAAAAATATATTATATTTGCCGATAATTTTATTTATAAAACGCGTTATAAGCGATAATATTAAAGCTTGCTTACTAAACTTAAGTAAAATCTCGGTAACGAAATCCCGGTATAATTTAAACTTAATTTCGGTTTTAAAATAATACTTAGCTATATAATTTTTAATAATTTATATAAAAATATAAAAAGCGATATTTATATTTATTATTTAATTAATTATAACATTTAGGTTATATAAATTTAAGTAATTATTATTTCTTTTAGTTATATATATATAGTAATATAAATTAAAAAACCGATTAATATTAGTAATTAATTGTTAGTTGCGGGGATAGTAAAAATAATACGAGAGATTAGCGAGTAAAGTACGAGTTACGAGCAGGCGATCTAGCGTAATAGGTCCGGCGTTTTATATTAAGTTTTAATATACGGCGATAAACTATTAATTAGTAGTACGGATTTAAACTTCGGTAAAATATTATTTGCCGGGATGTTTTTTTTAAGTTTTTTTTTTATATATATAATACGTAAAAAAGTAGAAATAAATCTAGAAATATATAAAAAGTCGAAAAAAAAAGTTAAATAACGTGTTATATTTATTTTAGGCGAGATATAGCGGGTTAAGTTTTATTTTTCGGTAAGGGTTTATATTAACGGCTTTAATGTGGTTTAATTAAAATCCCGTAAATATAGCCCGCGTTTTTGCCGTAAATATATTAGTAGGGGGAGTTCCCGTATATTAGGCGAAACCGTAAAGATATATAGCGTTACGGAATTAAAACTTAAACCTATTTTATTAATTAAATATGCGAAATTTGGGATTAAAGAAATATTTTATAAATTAAGCGATATAAATTTTAAACTAGTAGGAGGCGATATGTAGGTAAACGTAAATGTTTTTTTTAATAATTTTTATTTTATTTTTTTCGTTTGCCGCTTTTTATTATTTATAATTAGGTATATAGTATTAGAGATTATTCTAGTGAAAATCGGCTGCCGAAAATGTAATAAAAAATAAAAAATAGCCGAACGTATTATAAAACGCTTTTAAGTTTTTCCGGCAATCGTTTTAATATAAGCGAATTTTATATAAATTAAAAGTATATTTTATAATCGAGTTTAATAAGGCGCTTGATTCGGTATTATTATTATTAAAGACTGCGTAAATATCTTTAGCTAAGGGTAATTAATTTTGCTGCTTATTAAGGTTTTATCGCATAAAAAATATATTATAAGTTTTAATTTAATAATAAATAAATATATTAAAACAAATAAAGCGAAACTGCGGGTGTTTTATAAAGCGTCCGTTTTTTTATTTTATTACGTAATTTACTTAAATATCGAAATTAATTATACGCTAGCGAGGGGAAATAAATTTAGCCTTACTATTGGGAAATAAAGTAAGAAAAATTACCAAATATAAGGGCTAAATATAATTAAACTTATTTAAGGGGGTAAATTAAAAAAGGGGTAAGTTAATATAAATATAATGTTTTATATTTTCGCCTTATACCTATTTTTATAAAATAGCTATTTCGTTTTACGCCGTAATAAAATCGGGAATAACGTTTTTTTTTTAGTCGTTTATTAAGTTCCGGAGATTTTTATCTGTAATATCGGTTTCGATATTATTATAATCGTTAATCTTTACGTAATTTTAAAGGTTTAAATTATTTACTATATTATTATTTGCGGGAAATTAAGAGAAATTATCTTATTAAATTAAAACGTCGCGATATTTTAAGTAATAATTTTTAAAATACTCGAGCTACTATTAAATTATACCGTAATAAACCCGAAAGTCGCGTAATACCTAACGTTATAAATAAGTATTAAACGAGCGGATAATAATAATATCTAGATTTATAGGGAGTTTTAAAAACTAGTTTTATATTTTACCGATATTTTAAAAAAAGTGATAAATATAGTTATAATATTTATAAGCGGAATTGCGGATTTAATAAATTTCGACGTAATAATAAACGCGAGCGATTAATATTTTTTTTACCTAGTTTAATTAGGGAAAATAAACGGGAACTATATTAAAATCTATATTATTTTATATTCCGAAAAATTATATTTAATTTCGGGGCCCGCTAAGATTTTTTTTCCGGTATTATTTATAAACGTCGTTATATATGTTTAAGTCGAATTAACGTTTTTAATAACGATCGTAATTCTTTAGCTTTTTTTCGGCAAAAGTTTGTTAAAAGTTATCGAGAAGTTATAAGTCGGTCTCTCGAAATATATTTTGCTATATCGTAACGTATATATTTTTTAAGTCGAAAGCGAAAGTAAAGTTAGGTAAACTAAATTTTTTAACTAGCTAATAGTCGAAATCGGTATATAAAGCTATAAAATTATATATTTTAAGGGCGTTATTATTTATATAACCCTAGCTATTAAAGAGATTAGTTTAAAATTAACGACGCAAACTTTTAAAAAAAAGTATATTAATATTATATAAGCCGAGATATATATAGTAGTTTTATTTTTCCGTTTGTTTTTTTATTTTTAGATTAAAATTAATTATAAAGTTTATCCGTATTTATTTATGTTAGCCCGTAAAATACTAGCGATACTCGGTAATAAAGTTTTAGCTAGTAATATTATTAATATAATATTAATATATATTATAGAAAATAGTAAAACGTACGAAATTATAACAAATGTTAGCACAAGCGATATAATAAATGCTATAAATAAAGTAAGAAGTAAGGCGGGGAAAATTAGGTTTATTAAAATATAAATTATTATTAAAATCGTAATTATCGCTAGGGTTAAAGTTTACGCTTAAATTATAACGCTTAACCCGGAATTTATATTAAAGCGAAGCTAATTTTCGACATTTATTAATAATACGGGAAGAATTTTAGTTAAATATTTTATGCCAAAAAAAAATATTAACGTTACGTTAAATATTATATTAAATAAGCTTTTATTATAATTTTATTATATATAGCTAACTATTTACGTAATAAGTTTAAAACAAAAAAGTGGGGGCCGAGAAATGCTTACACGTTTAGCTAGTAAAAGTATTAGGCGATAAAAAATGTAAGAGTTATAGCGTTAATAAAATTAAGTAATACAATATAAAGTTACATTTAAATAAAAAAGTAGTAACGTTAATAAGCTGCATTAAAGCCGATAGCGTAATAAGACCGATAAATTTATATTATTTTTTCCGAGATTACGTTTAATATTAATATATAATTAATAAAAATAAATTAAATTAAATTAAGCGCGAAACAATAATAAATAAGGATATATTATAATAACTTTTTCGCGGTAATTAATATATAATACTACCGGGTTATTTAAATTGCTATATTTGCAAATAAACTGCTATATCGGCTTTTTAAAATTACATTAGTTATAATAACTTTACTAATTTAAATTAGCGGCGAAAGCAGGATAATTTATAGGGGGTTTATAACGCGGTAAATGTGGGGGATCGGGAAGTAATATATCTCCCGCCGTTATAACCGAAGCTATTATAACGCATAATTATAACTAGTATATTTATAACTAGCGGGATTATAACAAGTAAAATTAAAATAAAAAATAAAAACGAAGTGGGAATAAATAAAAAATAACACCTTATATATAAAAAAAACGCATTTAATAAAAATAGCGAGTTAAAAAAAAAGGGCAAATTAATAAATAAAGTATAAAAATAAAAGGTAAAGTTAAAATATATAAATATGCGGGGTTAAATTAGCTAAATTTTTAAGCGAGGGCATAAAAAAATGTGGGCGTATATTATATAAACGGGTTATTATTTAATCCCTAGTTATAATAACCTTGCTAATTTAAGTTAGCGGCGAAAATAAAACAATTTATAAAGGGTTTATAACGCGGTAAACGTGGGAGATCGGGAGGTAATATACCTCCTACCGTTATAACCGAAACTATTATAACGTATAATTATAACTAGTATATTTATAACTAGCGGGATTATAATAAATGGAATTAAAACAAAAGATAAAAACGAAATAAAAACGAATAAAAAACGATACCTTATATATAAAAAAAACGCGTTTAATAGGGATAGCGAGTTAAAAAAAAAGGGCAAATTAATAAATAGAGTATAGAAATAGGAGGTGAGATTAAAATATGTGGACGTGCGGGGTTAAATTGGCCAAATTTTTAAGCGAGAGCACAAAAAAGTGTAGGCGTATATTACGTAAGCGGGTTGCTATTTAATCCCGTTTACTATTTACCCGATATTCATTCGATTTTCATTTAGGTCTCTTTTATTACTAGGGGGAGACCCCTTAGGACCCCCCTTTTTTTCCTCTTTCTTTTAATTCCAGGGGGAGACCCCCTGGGACCCCCCCTTTCGCCTGCAGCGCTGCCTAGCCTCCGGCACCCTTCATACATCCTCTATCGTCACCTTTCGTCTTACAGCCTTACAAAGCAAGGCTTGCTTATAAGCCACTTGTACGCCTCAAGGACAGTTACACGAAGACGAAGTATTTTAGTACTCGTGGCTAGGTAAGTTCGATATCTCCAGCCAACCGATAAGCTCCTAACACCTGCTACACCAATAGGAGGACCTAATTTTTTATAGCGTAGAAATAGAGTTACAGAACGGCCGCATTTTAACTTAGGGAAAGGTAGGAACGAACCTGACGGCTGTTCAAACCTTTCCCAATTATCTCTATGCACGCATTACTATTATTAAGGTTTCCTAGCGTCACTACAAAGTCAAACGAGTCTTCAACTAATATGGTCAATTTAGAAACACGCGCTATATGGTATACTATGCTAAAGTAAATAAGAGTATAGCACCTCGTTTCAGTAAACAGGGAACTTGAAGGCATCGAACGTGTACAACCACGAATCAATAGACGGCTGGTCATATACACACTCGAAAGACGTGCCATTGCCCGACCACAGGGGCCGCAGCGGCCACCGGCACACGGTATCGATCTCGCCCGTATTATTCAGGGTCTCAGGCGCGACCGCGTTCTCCACCCACTCAATGACCGTCTGCAGCGTGGAGTCCGGCCAGCCTCCCGCAGCCTGATCGGCATTGCTGCCGCAGTGGGAGCCCCCGGGAATCAGGTAAAGGCGATAAAACTCATCGAGAGCGGCGGTGCCGTCCGCAAAGCCGAGCTCGGGGAACATGATTTTACGAACAGAATCGTAGTAGTGCACCGACGAGCCGGCCGGGATCGCGGGGTCGGCCTCGCCGTGGATCTGCAGGACCTTGGACCCGGCGGCCTGGAAGGCGGTGAGGTCCGGCCACGTCGTCTGCAGCGAGTCGTAGTACCGCTGCATGCCGAGCGCCATCCAGTCGCGCAGCGTGTCCGCCGTCACGCCCGCGAAGCCGTCGATGGTGTCGCGCTCCTGCAGCTGCAGCCAGCGCGCGACGTACTGCGGCCCGAGCCCCGACGTCGTCGGCTCCCAGGCGCCCGTGTCCGCGTTGTACGTCGTGATCGCGTCCGAGAACACCGACCCCGGCTGCGGGTTGATGTAGATCCGCTTGCCCTGGGAGTCGATCAGGCCGTCCGCGAAGGAGGCGGCCACGGCTGCGCCCTTGGCCGTCACGGTGCCGTTTTGCGCGGGCGAGGCACCGGATGCGGCGCAGGCGTAGGACTCGCCGATGGTCGAGTTGTAGTCGAAGGTCAGCTTGCAGAGGTCCGACCTCGACACCACGCCGTCGACTTTGCCATCTAACCCGTCACAAGCCGCGATGGTCAGGTTCTTGATCTTCTCGAGCTCGCACGGCGGAGGGAAGTAGCCCAGCGCCTGCTCGATAGCGCCACCGGACAGATGGTTCGTCTGCAGGTGGCTGAACCGAAACGCAGGGGCGCCGACGGCGAGGCCGTCGAACTGGTCGGCGAAGCGCTGGATCTGACTCCATCCCTCGCGGCCGCCCTCGGAGCAGCCCTGGTAGTACGAGTACACCTTCTCGGTATCGGACACGTTGAAGAAGTTCCTGGTAAACTGCTTCCCGAGGACGGCGAGCTCGTGGTGAGCCTGATACCCGTGCATGTATGTTGCTTGCCAGTTGACGGTGCCATTCGCGAGGAGGACCACCTGGTCGTAGTTTGTGCTGAAGGACCCAAAACCACCATCTGTGAGGCCCGAGACGGCGCCGACGATGATCCCGACGGGGCTATATTGGAGCCCCGAGTTGATGGCTAGCCCACCCCCGCCGGTCGAGACGTAGCGGGTCGAGAACTTCTCAGGGGGCGGTACAAGATACGACACGTGAACAATATCGTTGGCGAGACCATCGTGAGAATAGGCAAAGGTTACATTGCAGTAGTCGATAACAGCCGCGGAAAACCATTCAGAGCTGACAGAACTATTAGTAGTCAGGGAAGCCGATACTGATGACTCGTCGATGGTGATGCCGAGGTTGAGATTCTCGACTGGGAGTCTAGCTGCAGCGTACTCCACAGTGCAGTATTGGTCCAAGGAGGCAGCATGGACGGCAGCTATGACACCGCTCATGGCGAGCGTGCTGCGAATGGAAACCATCGTCACCAGGATTAGCTTGCCGCTTGAGAGGATCTTGGGTGCTCAGAAGCTACGAGATCCCAATGGTGCCAGGGAACTAGATCAGATGAACTCCCTGGAGGTGTGCCACCCTAATATAGAAAATACAGTACCTTGCATGACGATCTGCATAACAGATCTCACGATATATCGCACTTGATTTTGTGGACCTCTCTAGAACTGAGGAGTACATACCTACCTACTCCATCTAGGTGACTAGTTGATATTGGCAACTTACCTTCTCGCTATAGTGGTTAGTAGTTGGCTTTGTGTAGTAGATTCAGTGACCATAGACCGCTCAGCCTAGATCACCTGTGAGCATATTGCAGTAGTATCGTATACTTTTTCCCGGCACAGGAGCGGGCTAGAAATCCAAATATCACGCATCGTCGCAGTGAGCCACGCGTTGTTGCGGAATCGCTTGCCTCATTCAGAGGTCGGGATAGCTAAGACAGTGGAGAAAAGCCGAGCGGAGGCAGGGTTAATATCCGTTGGCACCCACTCCAATCCTGGGGAAATAAGTATTTTGTATATCTATGTAAACAGAAGGATCTTTGCATATTGCAATAATACATCAGTTACCTATGTTAGCTAGGTCTAGACGTTGCGACCTACTCACTGATTCACTGGCCCTGTTGAATATACAGAATAGGAGCAGACAAGTAAGCCAAATACTGAGGCTCGTTGCTTCGCTTGGACCCTTACGTTGTAGGCAGCATGCATGACTAGTAATTACCAAAAGCCAGGATAGAGATGCGCTAGCAGCTGGAGTCGATTCCCAGTATTCTGCTACGGAGAAATATAGACCCCATGCCACCCCAGCTTTGAACCCGATAGTAAGACGGTGAGCTCATTCACACTTTTGGAATACCCATTATGACATTCTGAAGGTTACTGATCTCTCCAACCTAGCAATAGACATTATCTCTCTGATAAACCTTGGGGCCCTGAAAATCCTAGGTATCAACCATCTCTTTGCTATACTTGAACTTTTCTTTAAGTGTTGGTTTATGAATGTATGAGATATTCGAGAGGTGACTGGGCAGCACTCTTTTATGTCTCCAATACTCAGAAAAGGTAAAATAAAAGAAGTCATTTCTCTAAACAAATTTACATAAGAAATTATCTATATATATATATATATATATATATATATATGATGTAATGATCTAAAGTTCAATCTATTAGGCTCGAGATTCTATTTATATATACACTCTTCATGTGTTGGCCTGTTTAAGCAGAAAGCGATGGCTCTTTATATGCATGTTCTGTTAGTTTCATATCTACCTGGGATAGGTGACTTCGAAACCAACACCATCTCTTAAACATCAATCAAGTCTCGATCTCACTCCGTCATACTCAGAAATCTCGCTTACATTACGACAATGTTTGGATCGAAAAAGTCCGGACTTGAGGCATTGCTTGACCGACCGCGTCCTTCTGCTTGGCAGCTGTTTCTGCGAGGTCCTTGCGTTTTCCTTGCGCGAAAGCTCTATTCATGGAGGCGCTTAGCCATACCTCAACCCTCTGAAGGTGCCATCTCTGTTGTTTGCATCTCAGACACGCATAACAGCCAGTGCTCGCTTCCCGACGGCGACATCTTGATACATGCGGGCGATCTCACACAATCGGGCTCATTTGAAGAGCTTCAGGCTACTATCTCATGGCTGCGGGAACAGCCTCATAATGTCAAGATCGTGATTGCTGGTAATCACGATCTATTACTTGATACAAGCAGACACGATCCAGATGGCAAAGCTCTCGCGGCACGCAATCGGATCGACTGGGGAGATATACAATATCTGCAAGATAGCGCGACGACGGTTGTTTGTCATGGGCGGCGTATCAATATCTACGGAAGCCCTAAATCTCCACGACATGGTAATGGGGCATTCCAGTATGCGCGAGACAACAATATCTGGGGGAATTCGGTCCCAGACAACACAGATATACTGGTTACGCATTGTCCTCCACGCGCTCACCTAGATCTTACCACTCTTGGTTGTCAACACCTATTACGGGAGCTATGGCGGGTTCATCCCAGTCTCCACGTTTTTGGTCATGTACACGAGGGTTATGGCCACGAATGGATACAATTCGATACAGTACAAAATGCGTATGAACGAGTGATACTAGTTGGTGGAGGCATATGGAACCTTATCGGGGTTTTACAAGTTTTCATTTGCTCTCTCTTCCGTTCACCAGGAAGGGCCACTTGTCAGCTTGTCAACCCTTCAATGGTTGGAGGGCTACGTGACGATGCTCGACGGCAAGCGATCAAAGTTTATATTTGAAGAGAAACGATGCCTAGGTCTGATCTATTCCTCAGGTTTGTAACATCAACCGTTTGAACCTGACTACTTCTAGCGATGTTATATTTTCCAACGCCCGCCAATAGTTAGCGAAGGTCAAACAAACAGAACATGAGGCTCCTCGGCAATTATGTTCATAGACAGAAATCGTTCGCTTCTATATTCCTCTGGTGTCCCGTCCGAAGGATCAGGAATGGTTAATGTCTCTGACAGTCGCGGCACCTTAGCAGTCCATTTGGGCTCCTCTTCGAGTACAACTGGCCTAGCCCTCAACTCATCTTCAACCTCATCTCCAGCAATTATAGCTGGGCTTCCTCGTGGAAGACCGCGCTCTATCAGTCGGTTGAACGCCTTTACCAGATAGTGAGGCAAAACGGACAAGATGGCATATCTCTCGGGGTCTGGATCTTCTGGATCTGTAATCGCAGCCACCGCCCATGACGGCTGATTGAAGAAGAATTCGATCTCAGTTCTCAGCCCGATGGTGAAATCGAGAACCAAGTACTCGTACATTCGATATAAAGACGCGGTTGGTGTGCGACCTTTGGTTAAGGCTGATTTATTGGCTCGAGCTGCCCTGTTTTGCAGTAGCCAACCGACTGTTGGCGGGCTATCAGGAGAAGAGGTGCTTAAGCTTGCCCGCAATGACTTGAGAAGACGCTGGAATGAAGGTGCCATGATGTGAGTTAATCTTCATGTCAAAATTTTCCATAGTAAACTTGATTCGGTTGGAGTCACCATTGAAAAACTGGAACACCTTGTGGGAATATGGTCCAGCACATTTAGTCTCGTCTCCTTCTACCAACAGACGGAGTGCAGGTTATGGTGAAGACAGGTAATCAGCGGTCAACTGCCAGTACTTAACGAGGCTTAGAACTCGTTAGGCGCTTGTTAGTGGGCACGTGCAGCTACAACCAACAACGCCGCACTTCCAACTCATCCCGTCTATGCATTCTGCTCTAGGACTGACAGACTGACAGACTGACTAACGGCGGGCTTGACGGACCCAGGTCTTATAAGGTCTACGATGTCATTCAGTATTCGTCTTAGTATTTCTAACATTATCACACGGACTAAGTCCGAAAAGCAACGATCACTGTTTAGTTCGCAGAGTATTTACTACGTTGGACAGCCTATGTTGAGGCAGTCATGGTTCGAGTCAACTAGAATTATCGCCCACGGATTCATATGACTCCCGATATAATCGGATAACGGTGACTTCTCATTAGTTGTCGATTAGCAAAAGAATATTGGATCTTTGAAAGTAAGGTATTGGTTGAAGCTCTTGGGTAGGATTGGGCAACTCCAAGATACCTATATATGATACCTACTAAATCTACATATAGACCAAAGCAATAGCAAGCAATATATGAATGTGGTAGAAAATATATAGATAATTCCGAGTAATTATAAATCAGTCCAGTCTCTCAAGCGCTCAAGATAGGCAACACAGTCCAAACGCCGGTATCGCAGAGCTCCTTAACCTGTCGAGATCACGGCAAAGCAAGACCAGACTTACACCGCATCTTCGCCGAAGATATCTCATATTTACTAAGGAACATCTATTGGCCGACTGGGGCACTGCTATATGTGTGCAGCCGATATTCCATCTCCATAGCGGCCTAATGTTCTCGAGTGCCCAAATAGCAGTGAGATAGATGGGCCACCTACAAAATAACGTATAAATCTGACAGCCACTTCTCAATGTCAGAGTCATACAAGCAAACCACAGTCACAGGTCCAGCCAACACGGGCCAGTGTAACACAGGTTGGTTTCTCGTCCAATGTCTATTCTTTGTCCACCACCCGACTCGAGGTCAACCAATGAGAATATTTCCATCATACCATGTTGCCAGATCCTTTGTTCTCTCAGTCCGACGTGCCTTACCTACAATGACTCACAGAAGCATACATGACCATTTGGCTCAGCAGGCCAAATCACGTAGTACTTTTCTAGACTAACATTTCTATTGCCTACTGTCACGATTCGCTTATCCAGCTTTCCATCTCTCATCTAGTCATTTTCCTAACTATCTCTCACGAAGGTGCGATGACAAGAGCATTTCTGTTAGTTTCATGGACTCGGCCGCGGCGTTCCTTCATACAGTCAGTCAGTCAACCAAAGCCATGCCCGGAAAACCTTTCCCGCACCCTTTAAGGACAATCTCGCTGTTGGCAGAACGAAGTCACATGTTGCTAAGAGCCGCTGAGCCATAACGGCCGTGACCACCTCGCAGGACTCGGCGAAGCAACCAATCTCTCGAAGCCTACGGTACGGGACACCTTTCCGAGCAATGCCATCCCGAGAGCTTCACCAGGGTAGTTCTGTTAGCGGAGTTCAGCTGCGGCCATGATGATGCACATAGCATCATCGCAACAGGCTGGAGATGTGAGCAAGCCAGGAGCGCACTTGAGGCACATCTGGGTCAGAATACCTAGATGAAGTCTACGGTACCTCGGGGTATGAGATCCGACAAGACACGGCCACGGGATCTCGAAGAGGCCAACACGATCGATGCCTCCAGCAAAATACGTCTCAGTACCTGTCTATATGGACGACAGAAGTATTCAGACACAGACAGTAAGCACACACACATATTTACTCAACTCATAAACATCCATCACAGATCATCCATACCAAGACCTAGGCCATGAAGACAAATCCGGAACTGTTACTCGGTTCCCTCCGAGCCGTTACATCCAAGAACGGTCCTACGAAAGCAAACTCATCAGGCAAACAAACATTCACTAGCGGAAAACCCCAAGAAAGCGGTATGTTAATTCGTTTGTGAACAAAAGAGCTTGTCTTCTTCGCAATAGCTCAATAGCTGCGAGGGCGCGCTCGTTGCATTTTTACTGTTTTACTAGTCATGCAGTGGTTGTGAGCATCGTCATCTCCTTACATCCATCCGTGGCCGAACCATCATCTCGGCTTTTCCTAGTAATACATATAATGATATACGGATGTCTTCACACGCAGCTTTTTGGAACGCCTGTTCCCCTCTAACCCTTTCGAATCACGCTGCCGTTTTTTGCCCGCGAGAGCAAGTAGCAAAGAACTTGTCTGGTCGTCAACATCAATCCAAGTTCCAGCCAAGCCAAGTCAAGCCAGGTGTAGCCGCGCCAGGTTCGATCACGTAAAACCCGCATCGACACGAATCTAAGGATTGCGTAATAAACGTGTTTTCAAATACTCCTCCATGCCGACGTCCTACCACAGACCATACACCGTACCCGGAATGTCGGGTTCCCCAACGCCAGAATTAGAAACGCCGCCTACCAATTCGGTATGTCCGTCACTTCCAGATCTTAATGACCCATAAAGAACCTCATTGCGTCGCAACTGAGAAGAGATACTCCCGGCTATGTGGCACAGGTAGAGACACCATCAATCGATAGCATCTTTACACACATGTCCGGCAGTCCCACTATATATTACAAAGAAATCTCGTTGTTACAGATCGCTCGGAACCAGTAGTTTATTCGCCGTTCTTGTCGGGAACTGGGGGATCGAGCATAACGGTATCCGTGCTTGCTGGGGACTTGGTCTCCTCCGATATCGCAGTTGGTGGCTTCAGCGAAGGCCCGACGGACTTCGCTGCTGCTGCCTTGTTCATTCTGCTCTTCGTATAGTCACTCAAGCTCAGTTTCTTCTTGACCGGGCTAGGTTGGACGGCAACGCCATTGACAGATGGTGCGAATGGGATTGTGATGCTATTGGCAGAGAACGGCGACTGAACGATATTTCCAGTCGTAGAGAGTGGGGTTGTCGCGGTCGAAGCTGCTGATGGGTTGTTAAAGACAGGGACGGGTGGCATCTGAACACGCAGCTCCGGTGACTTGGTCTTGATGGTTGCTGTGGTCGACGAGCTGCTAAGCGGTGAGACTTTGGTATTAGTGGGTGAGATCGATGGAGCATCATCCATGGGCGTGTCAATAGGCGTGTCAGCTGTTGGCAGTGGCGGTGGCTTGTTCTGCTTTGCTGCTTCTGGCGTAGCTGTTGCAGAACGCTCTTCTCTTACAGGTGAATCCAGATCCATTTTGACCATGGCAGACACTACGGAAGTGGGCGAGGGAACGCTTCGTTTCCGTCTATCCTCCTCGTCCGCTCGTAAACGATGGCGGCTTTCAAGCAAGCGCTTCGAGAGAGATATTACCCGCCGTTTTCCTTTCGGACTCTGCCGGACATTGCTAAACCATTCTCCCTCAACCGGATCTGTTTGCACAGAAGCATCGCAATATTCTGGACGAGGGCCCCGAGAAGAATGCCGCGAGGGAAACGGAACAGAATTGTACCGAGCATCGTGTCTTCTGAAGGGGTTCGTTGTATTTGGTGAAATGGCACTGGATGGGGAACCCGACATGTTTCGCGAGGTTCCTGCGTCAACGTATCGACGATCCGATACACCATTCGGAATGCCAACTGTGTGGCTTGTAGAATTTCTGGACCTGGGCTTCATGGTGGAACCTGAGTTGCTGGTACCATCTGATACACGCTTTTTCTTGCGTGGAGGCTGTTGTTGTTCCATGCGACGGAATGAGTCTTCAACCATTTGTACTTTCCGCTTATCTCTGTCTGTTAGTTCGGTCAATACGCCCAAAGTATCAAAAGAACCTTGCCGTGCAGGCGTCATATCGCGACTCGGAGGTTTGCTTCGCGAGGAGCCTGAGTCATTCTCCGGGCCGTCGTCAGCATGACCTTCGCTGGGTGCGCGGCTGTTGGTGGCGTGGCCGGTGCTCGTTGGTGACACGTTGGCCTTTGCTTTTCGTGACTTCTTTTTGGGAGGGTTGTTACTCTTCTCTTTCGATTGCTGATGTGGCTTGATGTATTTCCGATGGAAACGAGCAAACGCACATTCTTCTTCTAGGTCACAAGCGCAACCACCGTATTCCGAAAGTATGGTATGGACATAGGCGGCAATAGTTTGGTAGGTTTCGGTCTCACCATCGTTGAAGTCTGGTTGTATGCCATTTTCCCCGTCTCCAAGGCCAAGCAACTGTTCCCATCTGCGCGCACAATCTTTAGGAAGTTTAAATTCCCAAGGAATTGTTATCTGTTCGAAAGGTGCTATTTTTCTCACACTAACGAGCCAGAAGTGGTATTCTGAACCATCTGATAGATACGTGTCCAGCACCGCATTCGGCTTGCAGCTTCGTCGGACGTAACGAGCGAGAGAGCCCTCTTTTCGAGTATCGATGTATATTGGTAGCATAGGGTGGAAGAATACGAACGGAAGTGCAGAGGTTAGATCCTGCCATCGATTTTCCGGATCGTCGCAGTAATTCTTTTGGATTCCTATCTGGCCATTGAGTTCTACCAAGGGCACGTCTTTATCGATTGCTTCCGAAGTTGTTAAGTACTGTACGATGGTATCGGGACTAACGGGTAACTTCTTGGTTTCGACGCGCGGTGAAGCCTTGACCGAGTCGATATTAGGCGGCAGAGATTGAAAAACGTCGTCAAAATCACATTCAGTATCTTTCCTCAACTTGTCGCGATCTCGCAGCCATAAAGACAACATATTCGAAATAGAAAGACTAGCAAACGAATTTGTCTGGACAATGGCAACATCGCGGTCGTCTTTGTAAAGGTTTAAGAAACCGCTCGAGTAACTGTGTATCTCAAGCTCGTGGGGAAGAGGGAGGTCTGGGGGTGTCGTGGCAGGACTAGGTGGATGGCCAAGGGGATTGGGAATCTTTTGGGAATATGAGGGACTGCGCTTGGGAGTCTGAGAACTGATGGATTGAGTTGGACGGTGGGTGCTTTTGGATTTCTTATGTTGGTGAGTGGAAACGTGGTCTTGAGAATGTTTCGTGTTGGAATCGGAGCCGCTGTGGCCATTCAATGCCAAATCGGTCGGCTTGGCCTTCTTCTTGTGACTCTTCGAAGGCGGTCGCTTCTGTTTTCTCTCTGGGGCCTCCATTGTACTACTAGGTTTGCTCTGTCGCATTCGTTGACGCGCGTGAGCGGCTTGACGGTCAAGCGATCGAGGTTTGCAGCTAGCACAGAAGTGAGAGAAATCTTGCTGGAGGGCCTCCTCGACATTAAGGGGGTAATAACACTCGATATGTTGCCACGTATCGCAGGATTCGCAGTATATAGTGTTCCCGTCATCGTCAGTAAAGTCACATATACACTTGATTGTGTACGGTTCTTCCTCGACCGGGTCCTGGGCCTTGATGGGTACATAGTTTGGCAAGGCAGGTGTGGGCTTGGGGCTTAGGACGGCCGTCTGACTCGGAGTCACTGAGTGCGTCAATAGCGATGAAAGCTTTTCTGTCATACTCTAACGTGCACCTCACAGGTGGATTGTCGGGAAGGTACTGGGAGAGCAGGGGCTTTTATCGCAGCAGTCTGGAGGGCATGTCGACGAAGCGTGGTCCGACGCGACTGCAGGGTATTTCCAGGAGGGTGGAAATGGTCGAGACGTGTCGTTTAGGGACCATGCGTCGATATCGAAGCGGTCGCAGTCGTCTGGAGAGTGTTTTCGTCGTTGTTTTTTGTTGATGTTGCTGAAGAGCGAGTAGGATCGACAGGTTGTGGTGGACTCGAAATACGGGCGCGGATGCGGATGGATGAGCACAAAGGATAAGACCCGCAACAAAAGGAAACTCAGGACCCAGAGCGGAACGGACGACAAAATGAGGTGTCCGACGAGTAAATATCTAGGGGTGTATCATGCCACGGTAGAGAGTGTTGAACAAATGGGAGAGTGGGAATTGGCGCCAGTTCGCAAGAAGGGCGTGGCAATGGGGAAAACGACGGGACGAGATCGAGGATTTTCTTTTCGCCCGGGATGGGGGGAGAATGCGCCTCGAGGAATAATGGAATTGGGGCGAGTCGGAAGTGAAAGACGGGTTGAGAATAAGTTAAGTTTACGACTATGTCGGAGGATTCGAGGCTGAGAGGAGCCCAAGGGAATGCAATCGATGGCCGAGTCGTTCGAGTGGAAGAGGAGGACGAGGGATGAGGGAGAACGAGGAGTACGAGAGAGGAAGAATGGGTAATGGATAATGGGTAATGGGTACTGGGTACTGGGTACTGGAGACTGGGTTTGGTTTGGCTTTGCTTGGTTGAGTGCAGGTGGGAAAGAGAGATTGCGCACCAAGCAAAAAACACACCAAAGAGAGATTACCTACCAGACGGGCAGAACAGGCCAGAGGCGGAGAGCGAGAGGAGAGAGAGAGAGAGTAGAAAGAGAGGGAGCGCGAGGGCCAGTACCTACCAGACCTAGTGCAGGGCCAGTGAGAGTGAGTGGTGCAGGGCAGCTGCAGCAACTGCAAGTGCAGCGTTCTCCTCTCTCTCCCACTGACATTTTGAGCATTTTGAGTAGTGGTTCGTGCGTCGGCACGAGTTTGGTGGTGCTGCTGGGATTGGGGGGTTTCCCTTTTTTTTTTTTTTTTTTTTTTTTCTTCTTTTCCCTTCGTTGCTTCCTCTGTACTTCCCTGGTGGTGGTGGTGGTGCACAGGCAGCAGACAGGTAGGTAGCAGGTAGTGGTGGTGCTGGGCTAGTGCCGGTGCTGGTGCTGGTGCTGGTGCTGGTGGTGGGCAGTGGAGGGGAAAACGGGAACTCGAAAGTGGTGCTTGTGTGGGTAGCTCATGCTCATGCTGGGCTCTCGCTGCTGCCATCGCTGCTGCTTATTGCTGCTAGGCTAGGTTTGTTTTGGTGCTTGGAGCCACCAAAAGGAGCCCATCAAACTCACCTAGGCCGCCTGTACCCATCCTGCTGGTGAGAACGAGGAGCGCGCACTGCTGCTGCACTGGCAGCCAATGAAAAGTGGGGTCCGAGGGTCGACAAGAGCTGGGGAACTGGGAACTGCAAGAACGGAGAACGGCGAAAGAGACAGGTATCAAACAGAGCCATCAGCAAACAGCTCTCTCGATAACAATCGAAAATAACAATAAAAACATAATGAAAACATAAAAACAAAGATAAATAAAAAAAGGAGACAGATACACACATACACAGCAGGAAAAGGCAGGGACCACCTAGACACCAAATGATCTTACATTTGACTAGGAAACCATATACGAAGCAGAGATGGAGCAGCAAAAGACAGAAAGAGAGGAGGCAGTCTGGCAGTAGTAGCAGGACACCAGGAAAGCGTGCGCGCGAGAATGGCGAGTGTGCGAAGAAAGAAAAAGCCACTCACAATGCATCCTCGAGCACAAACTAAGACCCAAAAGAAGCGGTGACTACGGCGTAACGAGATCAACCAATCACCGTGGCCCGGTATGTGGTCACACCCCCCTTGCAACATCTTTTCTCTACTCGCAGTAGGTACTCGCAGTAGGTACTCGCAGAAGGAGGTACGAGGGTACTTTGGGCAGTTAGGCACTAAAAGATCGTTTCCGGCTTGGATCATCCTCACGGTTCAAAGCCAGAGTATGATGAGAGAGAAACGGAAGCGAGGTGACGGACTCGGTGTGTCAGAATGATGGTGGACGAAGAAAATTCATCAAGTCGTTCCTGGTCGAGGAGTTCCGAGTCTCAGTCCCGTTTGCAAAACAGATAGAATTTTCTTTTTGTCCTCGTCACCACAAGAATAATGGTCCATGGTCTAACAGGTCTAACAACGGATGTGATGACAGGTTGCGTGTGTGTGCGTAGCAGAAATTTCAAAAAAGCCTCTGAGCCCGGTGGTAACAGTGGTCTGCGGTGGTAGGCGGCCAAGGCAGACAGGTAGGAAAAGGGTGTCAGTAAACGCATAGCTGACGATGATATCTCTTCATAGGTAGACACAAGCCCGGAATATGAGGAGAAAAGAATTTATGTTATGACGAAAAGCGTACCTAGGCAAAGAGGTAGCCGTCTCCTGCAAGAGCCGGCGCCAATTGACCCTTGACACAGTGTCTGGCAGCTCGGTTTCCACCTTAGGTTATTTGGCCGTTACTCAGTGGCTCCCCGTTCTGCCAGCTGCATGTATGTATGTATGTACACATCCAAGTTAGGTACATACCTAGCCGTATTGTACAGCGGCTAGGCGATGTATCCATAATACCCTGTCCGGAATCGGCCCAATTACGTACATACCATTAGATCTGGTCTAGGTACAAGTATGTGCACACATAAATCTTGTCCACAATTCAGTCCGCCATACGCATTACCTATGGAGTAAGGTATGCTGTCAGTGGCTGTATATTATCCAAGCTCTCTTATATACATATATGCGTATGCTATGAACAACGCGAGAGAATAATATGCGTGCCTGGCCTATGGCGAATTCCGAATTCACAGTTGCTAAATCGGAATAGCTCCCCGATAGGAGCTCGGGACGCGATAGATAGGGGTTTGTCGTAAAGCAAGCAACCCTCCTATGTACTAGGCTAGCTGGCTAGATGGTAAACTGCAGTGGTACCGTCCTCGCCACTTGTCACCCTTGAGGGGGTTTTTCGTCAGTCCGTCGTCATTTGGTCCTCGGTCCCTTGTCTTGATTATCATAAGCAATACTTATATCCCTAGGTACTCTTCTGTATCTATTCCTCGCAGAACAAGCTCAATCATCGCCAGCATGAAAGTACTGCTACATAATGTTGGTAGAGCCACGTGTAGCGGAAGTGAGTGCATCTACAGAATACGTACACATGTATGTATGAATTCTCAGGTACCTCGAGAGGGCGTCTTCCACAAGACATTCTCTCCCCAGAACACGGCATTCATTTATATAGACTATGTACATGTACCGGATATGTACGGTAGATACCCTACCTATAAATTGAGTTAAGCCTTTTCAGTGCTCGATTTTGAGTTGGAGTTCTTTATCGCGAAACTGGCTCTGTCTCAAGATCCAATTTTGGTGTCCCAGCGCGCGTTGCCATCAGCATTGCGGATTTCCAAGTTAATTGTCCTGCAAGATGATCGTGTGATTCGAATAGAGGTGAACTATGATTCGTAGACAGGCCGGCATAGTCTCGCTTCATCGTACATACATAACATAGGTCGTAGGTTCGCATTGATTTCTGGCTGGCCAACACTTCTTGACCGCCTTTCCAGCCGCCATCCGGCCTACATATAATACAGAGAAGCAAAGAGTGATTCCCGGACGGCAGGCCACTTGGATGTACGGAACGGTTCGATCAAGCCCCGACGTTTGATTACATGATGTTGATGGCCTTCATTGATTTTGTAATGAATGCATGAATCGTGGCTATGCTTGCAGTCTGACTTCACATGCCCAATCACCCACCACTCCGTGAAAGACCTGCATTGCGCAAGCTTGCATTCTCTACTATATTAGTGCCAATGAGTCAGTCTGTCGGGTACCAGGATGTGTAGGTTACCATCCAAGCCATCGTTCCTCGGCTGTATACTAGGCAGAAATCTGGCCGTGTAGGGGGAGGGGGAGGCATCAGTGTTCATCTTCCGTATCACTGATGCGAAATGCCACTCGAAAGGACCTATTATTCGAGAAATGATTCGGATGCGAAAAGGTGAAAACCAGCTGAACCATGCCTCCCGACCGTACCGTCGCACTACACTGCGACCAGACTAATGCGACATTGAGATCCCACAGCGACGAGACAAACAGGCAGAGCAATCGAGTGTTCCAACCCGACGGAAACATGGGGGCAGACAGTGAGATGTAAGGTCTCGATATCTAGGCCCTGGTCCTACTGTAGCTACGAACCTGCTCGCCTACCTATCCGGCTGATTGCAGATGGAGAATGTCACGAGCATTTTCCAGCGTCAAATCATACATAGATTCATGTAAATCTAGGTATTATAGAGCAGCACGCGTCTTGGCCCCCAATTCACCCTCACTTCCCAAGCACGGCATTACAGGCATCCGAACAGCAGTAAGAGCTAGCCTATTCGTTGCAGCCCCTAGATATGCATCGTCTTCCTCATGGCACCACATACAGTGATGATCATAACGAAAACAGAAGACAACAAAAATTGCGCGAACTACGATCCGCGAAGGATAATAGAAGAGGGTCAACTCCGCGATGTGCAATGCAGGCTTCCCCCCTTAAGAGTCCTCATGCTTGAGCGAGGACTCTTCTCGCAAGGTAAGTATGAAGAAGAAAAGAGGAAAAAAAGGTTGAAAAGGAAGGAAGGGGAGCCGGTATTTATACCATGGGGAGAGGGACGGAGGGGCTGGCTGATTGTCTGATTGACTGATTGTCCAGTGGTCCGTACGTTTGCCATGTACCCACGTACCAGGAAATCTGTCTTCTATTTTTAGCTGTTGGTAAATTTTCTGATTGGCTGAAAGTTTTACTGGATGTATGTACAAAGTACATTTATACACTTATCACATTCTCTTCCGCCAATTGTGTAATCTTTGATTTACGCAAACATGTATTGAAAAGTGAACTTTTATGAATACTGATCCTCTCTAAATCTGGTAATCCGAAAATTTGCATCGATGCAGTACAAACATGAGTATATTCTGTTATTCGGACCCCAAGCCAGCCACAACCGTTCGACACTCAACATTCTTCAGCTAGGTATATCAGGATTGTTGACTAGAATCGTCTCCTATCTAAGGATTATAGCGCACTATGTCACTCCATGGGTTTAGACGCGTACCACGTTCAATCCAAGCGATACATTTAGATGACGAGTAACAGGTATCAGACAATACCGCTTCCTATATACTTGGCCGTATCCGTACAAGTCCTCGATTTCAACATCAGAAGTTTGAAGATACGTATAGTCTAAGCAGTCTGTGCTAGGCTTGTTGACTTAGCTACCAACTTGCCATTACGGTAATCGCTGGGAGATAAGCGACTAGGAGGATGCGTCGAATTAGCCAGTCCCCAAAGCTACCTAGCTGCCTCTGAAACCCTCAGGGGTGATAGTATGTAGGCCGTCAGAACTTCAGCTGCGAGGGGCGCAGCACGAAGAAGTGTAAAATATAATTATACTCCTCCAAAATTATTGTTTTTATGTTACAGTGAAAGATTCAACGCCTTCAGACGTGAATGTCTTACAGCCAGTGGAGCTGATGGACCCTTCAGTAATTCGGCATTGCGGACAAACTTCTGTGTCAGTCAAAGTTTCGAAATGTCATTCATCCGAAAGCGGTTTTCAGCTGTGGAGGATGATAGTAGCGCCACGGTAAGATGTTTATATATGTAGCCAATATCTACACTCACGCCGTCTTACTAAACATCAGCCTACCACTATAGCAGGACAACACGTCGTCGCTTGTCGACATTAAACGATCTATGAGTCGATCGTTGTCAACAAGAGCTCAACAGTTAAACCGGCGAGTATCTTCTATCAGGTCGAGCCATCACCTCTGCGAATCTTGTTTGAACCTCAACATTCAATTTACACCCGATCATGAAAGGAACCATAATCAGGCCCTAAATGGAGTTGTACTCGGCAAGCTCCAGTTTGAATGGAGGGTCGACAGATGCACATTGTGTCAAATCTTTTCCCGGATGGCAGGAGATACTTGCCCCCACGCAGGGCCGTTTTCTAGAGTTGAGCTTCGCGGGTTCCCGCTGTTGCCTTGCCTCACTGGACAGTTTCAAGATTATAAGCCGAATCCAGATGCTGGGCTGTCCGAATGGTTCCTTGTTGTTATGCCAGAATCCTTGACTCTGTTCCCCAGAGGTATGGACCAGGTGACACTGGACAGGATGGTATCTAAGCAAGGTTTTCTGGTCTATATTCAAGAGACGACTCCACGAAAGCGACTAGTCATGCCTCGCCTTGTTTCCCCCCAATTCAACCCAGCGATTGTTGAGGGATGGCTTCGTGTTTGTAAAAACCACCACAAGAATTGCACATTATCGAGCCGCCGTCCGCAGCCCTCGTTAAACCTGATCGATTGTAGGAGTCGGCAGGTCGTCAGCTGGTCTTCATTACCCTCAGACTCTACACCAGAGTATGTAGCCTTGAGCTATATCTGGGGTCAAAATGATGGCATGGCTAAAGTAGCAATGAAAGGATCTACGCTACCTCAACGTCTACCCAGAGTTATCGAAGATGCTATCAATGTAGTCATGGCTCTAGGCTGCCACTACATATTCGTCGATAAGTACTGCGTAGACCAGCGCAACAATATCAAGAAGCACGAGCAAATCATGCATATGGATTCTGTCTACCAGAATGCTGCTTTGACTATCGTCGCAGCCGCAGGAACTGACGAGAACTATGGACTACCGGGTATTTCAAGAATGCGGCCGACACGGCAGGTTTTCTTCCAGGGTGATGGATTCAGCCTCATGTCGACCCTTCCTTTGCCTCATACATCTATTGCTAATTCTAGATGGGCTACTCGGGGCTGGACGTATCAAGAAGCACTCCTCTCTCGTCGACGGCTGGTCTTCACCGATGAACAGTTATATTTCGAATGTAACTCTATGAGCTGTTGTGAAAGTCTTGAAATTTCCATTGACGACAACTTTTCAGACTCACGATCGGACTCAGATATTTTGACACGGCCTATGCTCTTCTCCCTTCAACAGCCCAGGACCTGTGGCCAGTCAGGAGGAAAAGCCACACGTCTGGGTAATTTCATGACATATGTTCAGTGTGCCGAGCAATATTCTCAAAGGACTTTGAGCTTCGATAGCGATTCTCTCAATGCTTTTGCAGGAATCATCCGAAAGCTCGAGTCCGTAGAGAT
Source organism: Whalleya microplaca (assembly GCA_022497155.1). Taxonomy (NCBI): domain Eukaryota; kingdom Fungi; phylum Ascomycota; class Sordariomycetes; order Xylariales; family Xylariaceae; genus Whalleya; species Whalleya microplaca. Next base: position 24,642 of record MU385801.1, read on the forward strand.
GTTTCCTGTTCATCACATTTGGGGCGTCCCATTGTTCCACCCAGACGATGACGATCTGTCTCCAGACATGCTACAGTTGACGTACAAGGATTCCCCTACGCCTCCCTTTTTAGAAACGCCGCCCTTGAGTCATAGTATTCCAATGAAGAGACCTTCGTCAGGCATGGAACAAGTGAACTACTTAGGGTTCCTGATGGTGGGACTTTGCTGGAGACATAATCATTCTACAAATTATCCTCGTAGACGGAATAATCTACCTTCTTGGTCATGGGTAGGATGGGAAGGCGCCGTGACTTGGCCCGACGTATCCAAGGCTTCAGACATTCGGTTATCGACCTGGCCGGAAACCACCATCTCCTTGGAAGGCGACATCACGCAGTCCATTTTCGGGACCTGTCATAAGAGCACCAATGCAAAACATCTTGCCCAAGGCTCCAAATCCCTATATATTCACACTTCACCTATGTCGTGCGATGCCTTCATCTTTGATGTCCACACTCGTACTCTTGGACTGTCAACAGGGGGCACGGTGAAGCTGTATCCGAGCAAGCAGGGCCTCGATACGTCCAAAGTCTTCGATAGAATTCAAAGTAAACGGTATGAGGTCATAAAATTAGCTACCGCCAACGAAGCCACATACTTGATGCTCATAAAACGTTACCGCCATTCAAGCTACCGGATTGGCACGTTAGTCGTCAAAGACTGGCATCTGCAACAAGATCTTTTTGCTTCGAATATTAAAACATTTAAGCTTAGATAAGCTAGTAAGGAATCACAGTCACAGCGGTAGGTTGTATTAAGTCTGGCAATCCCAAAAGGGAGGAAGAGGACCTAGATACCCAAACTACAATACAAAGCAAGGGGCTCATATGTCCGTTCATGCCTAATCTAGTATCTTGACCATATATCAGCACACGCCCTTAGTCAAAGATGTACAATGGTATCAACCGGTTATTATTCCTAGGGTACCAGACAGGAATCAGATGCGACAGATTACGAACGTATCGTATTAGCATTGGAGATTCATGTAAGCAATTATGATATGACAGAGAGTTGATTATTTATTAATGCCTGGACTCAACTAGGCTTCTAAGGCCTTTTCTCTCTCTCTAAAGCAATTCACTGTAGCTGACTGCGAGTTTCTAATATGGCTCTATCGAGCACCCATCCCTGTCATAAGCAAATGGCTTACGGCAACTCATTGCGATTCCGTCTCAACCGTCGGAGGAACTTAGACTTGGACAAGAATCTAGACGATGCCATTCGTGACCGGCGAGCGCCATCCGAGCCATGACTACCAGAATTCTCAGCTTTGATGATATCCGCGGCCTGCACCTCCACCGTCAGCACAACTCATCTCACAAAAGTTCCTTAGCAAAGGAAAGAAGCAGACTCACCTTCTCGGCAACAGCGTAGACCGTGGCCTGTATATGCGCACCAGGCACTAGGGGAATGATCCCCGCATCCACAACCCTCAGGTTCCTCGCCCCGTACACCCTAAGGCGCGGATCTACGACCCCGCCCAGCTTCCGCGGCATCATCGACGTCGACCCGCTGGCGTGGAACCCAGAGTTGATCATGGCGCGCATGGCCTCATCGAGCGCGGACTCGTTCCTCGCGTCCGCCGGGCCAAAGCCGGGGGGCGGTACCGGCATCAGGGCCGCCATCGGCGGTGTTGCGATCAGGCGGTCGTTGAACTCGAGGGCCCGCAGGAGCACCTTGCAGTCGAAGGGGTGCGAGCAGAACCGCGGGTCGATGACGGGCGGCGCGTTCTCGAAGATCGAGGCGGAGCGCGCGCGCACCGTGCCCCTAGAGAACGGCTGCATGCCGCTGACGGCGAGTTGGCCCCAGGATGTCGACATTATCTCGTAGGCCGGCGTGTCGGTTCGCCCGAGTAGAGCGGTCAGCTCTTTTTGCTGCGCGATGTAGCCTGCTTGGAGGGTCGAGTCGTAGGATGACGGTAAGTGGTTGGCCGCGCCGCCGGCTTCGTTCAGGAGGTCGATCGTGTCATTTGTTACCCAACTTAGCGCCGGGAGAGCGATGGTGTTAATCATTGGCGCAGTCCAAGGTCCTGAATCACGTTAATATATATAAGCTATTGTGGCTCTGGCTCTACGACGAACCTGTGCGATTAGTCAGGTATTGTTCTCTGACAGCGTCCCGTGTGGCCCCTGTGATGTTCCATGCGGTGAAGAGACCCGGTGCAGTATCTACATAACAGTCAATAGAGCTATTATTGTAATTAAAACGTGCCACCTACATTCGTAAACCGGCTGCAAGGTAGGATGGTCCTGAAAATTGCTACCCACACCCGGCAGATCAACTGCTACTTGGATACCGAAGTCTTGTAGAAGTTCCGCCGGTCCAAAGCCAGAGATCTGAAGCAGAACGGGAGATAGATAGGCGCCAGCGGCAAGTATTACCTCCTTTCGGCTGGTAATGTTGCTTCTCCTCGCGGTCGAATTGGCAGCAAACTAAAAGAGCACAGAGGGTCAACGAACGAGGAGGCCGGGGTATGTGTCTGATGAGGAAATATGCTTACCTCAACACCAGTGATGTTTACCCCTGAATTTCCAGGGTCCTGGGTCGAATTTGAGGCATTCGCACTGAAGATATTGTGTAGGATGCGAGTGACGGTGTAACCGGCGAGTAGCTGTAGGTTCGGGCGCGACAGTACGGGGTCAAGATATGCCATACGGGCGTCTGACCGAGATTGGTTATCTGCTGTTATACTGCTTGGCATAATAGTGGTGCCTGTGGCATTTCCGTTGTTGACATCTTTATTGATAGGTATACCGAGTTCTTGGATCCCATCCAGGAAGTTCCCTGTATTAGATTAGTAAAGCTCTCCCAGAGAATGGGGACAAATCATACAGGATTGCTTGTAATAATAATTGGGGTAGCCAACTTCCACCGGTCCTTGTTTTCCATGATTATCTCTTACTGGGTGAATGGAATATAAATCTAGTATCGTCTCGTTGTGTTGTATAGAGTATTTCTCAGACTAAGTGGTTTGTTAACATTGAGCCTTAGGTTTTGGATTCACCGAGGGTTTACCTTCTGAAAGTATGGAAACAGATCCGACCATCCCCAGCCAGGATTCCCTGTACCCACGATCTAACATCAGTAATTACCACTTTGAGATGGATTTTTGGGGCTCAGAATCTCAACTATAGAGGTCCCCTATATAGGCAGATATGGCAAATAAGGTAAAATGATACAGGAGAAAGGAATCTCAGAATGCGTACCAAGGTGCTCCCATGCGTCAAAGTCAGCTACGGAGCCTCGATTCCAGCAGAGGCCATTAATTGTTGTGCTTCCTCCAACAGACCTGCCTTGGACGACTGTCCGAATTTTGCCATCAAGGAATTCTTGCTCAGCCGTATTAAAAAGCGAGTCATATCGACGGGGGCTTTCATGCCCAACGTTTCCAGGAACACTGATATCCTCTGCTTTGTCATCCCTAAAACGGGAGGTTAAGAGTGAGATTCATGTGAAAATAATCTGATGTATATGTGAGACTTACAGATACCCAGCCTCTATGACAAGCACAGAAACTACGGATGCATTAGCTTCAGGTGCCAATTTGTAGAGGATTCACGTACCCATGGGGTCTTCTGACAACCGGTTCGCAACGACGAGGCCCCCAATCCCAGCACCGACTACGATGTAATCGTAGCTACTCTCGAGCGATGGGCCATCGTTAAAAATGGGGACGAGTATGCATGAAACAACAGAAAGCAAGCAGCTGGTGGTGAGCATAAGGGTGAAGATCTCCATCATGTACGCGTCTAATTGCCTGCAAATGAAAGAATGTTGAGTATTAAGGGAAGGTATCTGATACGCAATGAGAGAAAATATAATATAGAAGGTGGCAAACAACGAGTAAAAGCTGTTGCCCAAGTGAGCACTGAACGTTTCCGGTTTCTGAGGAGATGATGGCATGTGCCTGGATGAACAAACATACTACACTCGAATGAATCAGATACAAAGCTATATACATACCAGTGAATGCAAATTCTCTTTCCATTAATTTTCGACCAACACTTTCATCCGAAAATGCTAATAGATTAATCTCATGCTAACAGCATGCACGTACCCTTTATCCCGTCATCCCAAACGCTCCTGTCTTCTTTCCACTTCGCCACTCAAATTTTTATTTCATCTGATTTCAGTCCATGCGCTTAACTTCTACTTCCAACAGTTTTCAATCATCGTCTTATTTATTCTTCCATTGCTAGTCTGTACCATCATCGGCTTCCTTTTTGTCATCTGGAGGTGTGCCAACATACAAGTAATTCTTTGCGTGTAGGTTTGCAAATCCAGGTTGCGGCCGTCCACCAATGAAATCCTGTAACGCAGACCCAAATTTGATGAGCTTTTCCTCATAATAGGCTTCTTGTATAATAGCAAGGCCAAATGGGACACCTATGTTAAGATATTTGTTTAATCGAGATGTTGGCTATGGGCCATAACTAGACACTTACGGTTCTCAGCAACGCCCACAGGGATGGTTATCATTGGATACCCTACGCTTTTAGTATATAATGGACAACTGAGGCAATATGATCGAATACTCACCAGCTTGTGCAGCGATTTGAGTCGCGACTCCATCGTCTGCCTGGATAGGTACTAGCAACCCATCAAGAATCTCAGCTTGCCAGTGGAGAGCTGGTTTTATTCCTTCGTCTCCAGACTCTTCATGGATGGAATTACATGCAGACTCATATGTATCGTTCTTGATGCCTTTTGACAACAGGCTCTTGTCAAAACTGTCTTGGCCCGACGGCCATGCTGGATGGGTGCCAGGTACTCCACCTTCGTGCTCCGTATACTTGATATTGTACTCTATCACATCTTCCAAGCTCCGGATATTGTGAGGATTGGTTAGCAATTGAGACAGATATATTTTTAAGTCATTGTAGAAGTCTACTTTGACCACCGTGAATTCCGATTGCTCTGGATGTCCAATCTTGGAAGGGTAGTCCCTATGGAAGACTTAGCAAATGCCTTGAGATGAAAGGGGAGGTAATCTACCAATCCCAACCGCCACCTACTGGGAATCTCTCTGCCGCACTGGGAATTTCAACCTCTACAATCTCAGTTCCAAACTTTTGCATCTCATCGAGTACTTTGCGAAGTGCCGTGTACTGAGACTTGACTGAATCATCCGAAGCCGCCTGTTCCCATATGCGTTTCTGTGGTAAGCCAAACTTGGCTCCTTTCAATATATTTTTATTAGAGATATGAGCAAAAAGGTCGCTTTTAAGGTCAGCACACTCTAGAGTTCGAGTCTTTGCCCAGGATACTTTACCTAGAAGGCTCACTAATTGCATCCAGGACAAGCACAGCATCTGCCACGGTTCGACCAAACGTGCCCACTGTATCAAAGTGATGTGACTCGGGAATAACACCTTCACGAGATGTTAAGCCTGGCGTCGGCTTGATGCCAACCACACCATTTCTATCAGCAGGAAGAACAACCTGGCTTAACGTTCTTAGTTATCTATGGGTTCTTACTCCATGAAAGGGACAGATGTGACCATCATCTACTTACGCTTGAATCTGTCTCAGTGCCAATACTGAAAGAACACATATTAGTGGCCACTGAAATGCCCGGTCCGGAACTTGAACCCCCAGCGTTCTCTGAGAGGTTGTATGGATTCCGGCTCTGACCGCCACGACTTGAGTATCCCTCGGCACTTTAAGCGTCAGGCAGTAACCATACAATGATGCCTAGAGCACTTACTAGTATGTGGCTCTCATTGAAGCCCATTCCGACATATTCGCGTGTCCAAGCAGCACAGCGCCAGCTCTACGAAGCAACTTCACTACTTTTGCATCTTCCGGGACTTCTGCACCAATGAGCACTGGACTCAATGTCAGCCAGTCCACAGGATGAAGGTTTTGGATTTTCAGCCTCACTCGAGGTCCCTGCTGTGGTCTGCATCTTATCTTTCGTCGCAATATTCTAGCACAAACGCGTGAGCGTCATATGAGATGAAAACGGGTACACCCGCCGTCTTTCAAGGTGTGACTGACATCTTTCACTAGGAAAGGGATCCCATGAAGCGGACCCCGTACATGTCCATGGATTCTCTCGGTGTCCATCTGTTCAGCAATTGCTAGAGCGTCCGGATTCAGATCAATCACAGCCCTATTTGACGTTAACCTTATATTATAGACAGCAAACCATGTTTACGAACCGTAGGTACCCATTGAGTTGATTGATCCGCTCAAAGTAGCACTCAGTTAGGTCACGGGAGGTGAATCGGCCTTCTTCAAGCCATCGTTGCAACTGACTAATGGTGGCTTCCTCAATATCGACGCCACGACACCTCGGCATTGAGAGATCCGGCATCAAATCTCTACTCTCCATCGTCGGCTGAGACGATTGGGATGACTGGTGAAAAACCGGGCCTGTATTGCAAAGTCCCCACAAGAAGACCCAAGTTATAATCATTTGAAGTGACAGCTTGAGGCTGATTAATCCATACGCCTGTCGGGTGGGCATAGTTGTAGAAGTGCAGAGGTTATTTCAAGATAGGTGAGGTTGGGTTAGGGTGGATTGAAAACTGGGGTTGACTTGACCTGAGCTTGACCTGGCTGAAATGTTTGGAAGCCTCAACGACTCAACCAACGTCAACTTGAATGATGTACATGTAGTTCGCTTTATTTTCACCACACGTGATTAGGGAGCTCTGTACGACATGTCGTCACTTTAAGACATTTCATACATATACAAGTATGTATGTACATATGTTCATCATTTCAAAGGTGTGTAATACATGTTCTAGCATGTGGGCATTAACTGTCGTGGATTTTATACGAATAACTGCAATTCCACGTTTGAACTTGTAAGGCACTTATTGGTACTCGTATGGCCATAGGGGTATGGCATCTGAAAATGACCTGTACTAATGAATGACACTGACACCTAGATTGATTATAACGTCTTGCTCCGTGTAATCGAGTTCTCTCACCTTAGAAATCATAACTTATCTCACAATTGGGCAGAAAATCATGCATCTAGTCTTCGGCCTTCACCTCATATATCATGCTTAATGCGAAATTCCGAACTCGATGCCAGATGCAGAGGATACGAATATTCGTCGTTCATCGACCGCCATAATGTCTCATTTATATACTGATTCCCTACCACATAGACAACACAGCCCTTGAGTTATTGAGCTTCTGTCGTGGTTACGATAAATACCTTGTGAGTGGTGGGAGAGGACAAACAGCACTGCGTAAGGAGAGATGACTGCTGTCGCAGTAGTCTCCGCCCTCGAATCCGCCACTCAGAGTATTTGATGCCGCGGGCGTTTGAAACATAGGCCTATTCGTAATCCAGTGCCTCTTGTCTTCGTCAATGGCACCAATGTTTTGCTATATCAGGCTCATAGCCAAGCCACCGGCGTGATAAGAACCGATGAGCCGCCTCGTTTGAGCAATTTATCATGGACTAAAGATAGTGGAAGTCATCTCTTGGCTTCATCCTAGGGCTTTTGATTAGGGGCAACACACATGCTTATTGTAATGAGCTGGGAAGAAGAGTGTTTTGAGATGGGCGCAGTGGCAGATCCGTAAGAGACTGGTCCATAATCGCTTGCGACGAATGGTAAGACCTCAGTGTCTTCTTATAATTGAGCGTAACATCGCGCCTAGGAAGTGCAAGCGTAAAAGTGGCAACATCGATCTTAACCATCACAATACACCACATACATGTAACATGTATAAGTTGACGTTGGTGGAAGCCTTATTATTGTGGAAAGTAAGCGGAGGAGGCCTTGAGCACTAGGTATTGGTTCCAACCACTATTTACGTCTTTCGTGGAACTATGGTAATTCGCCTATCCTCTCTTATATAGGCAATGGCTCGCTCGTTGGCTACTCCAGCTACTTAACGCACTTTGGATGTACAATGTCGCACAAACTGGCAGCGTTATTAGTAAAGTTCGGCGGGGCGCATCACTAGGTGCAGATATGCGTCGACCAAATTATACGAGACGGCCGCAATTCCAGAATAAGAATACGGTGAGATTCCTTCCATCCATTATATGTACCTAGCCACGCGACTACATGGGAAAAGGGCCCGGAACAGAATCATTGACTTATGAGGAAGGCCAATGAGTGCCTCGGCGTAAGCAATAAGTCAATAGAGGGCATGCTCCTTTGGCTGTTTAGATGCGCTGGGTGGGATAAGGAATCTATGATTCGAACTCATTGCTCACGGGTGAGTTGGAGAGCACTTCCTTTCTTCCGGATAATTGATCATTTGATTAATAGCATGTCGTTGAATTACCGAACACACCTTCCGCTTACGACAATATAGTACGATGTCGCGATTGTTAGGGAGTTGGAGTTGGAGTTGGAGATTGTTGAGATATTTAGTGACTCGTGACGCTAGAGCGGAATTTTATTTTGGTGTCACATACGTGTGCAGTCAAAGGGGGGTTCAATGGGGCGTGAATCGGGACTTGGCCGATAGCGGTCTAGTTCATTGCTTATCAGGCATAATCGTAAGCTTGACTCACGGCTGGAATTCAAACTTAGACCCTCAAGGTCAACTATTTATCATCTGGGCTGTGCCTCGGTTTCCTTCATCTTGGTATGGTGACGGTATAACCACTACATGTCCAAGATGTTTCGTTCGTCATGACCCTTCGACACGTCGCCTGGAAGAAGGCAAGTTCAAAATCGAGTGTAAGCCCCCCCCTCTCTCTCTCTCTGTCTCTTCCCCCTTCTCCGGTCACCCTGGCATGAGCCTAAGACCTCGCCAAGGGAATACAATCCTTAGTTATGTAACGGAAATATAAATGAGCTAATAATTGATGCCTTAGACACCATTATCCAAGGACCTTGTGAGGAGCGTTCCGGGCCCATCGTCATTGTGGCCTGTAAGGAACTTGGCAAATGTTGGTGGAAAGTCGGTAGCATTCGATTGCTCATACGCATCTATATCCCAATCTCAAAAGCGGAGGAAAAGCCATGACCGGGTACTAGATGTATTCCTCGAAATGATGGATTATTACTAACCCTGCTTCAGGATTTCTTGGTCTCGGTCCTTGAGACCTCCGTCACGAAGCGTGATGCGAAAGCTTACATGAACAAATTTGTGCCACTTCTGCAGAAGAAGAGCGCAAATAACTTCAAGCAAGGCGCCCCTCATACGCGCCAGAAAGATAGTAAAATCATCGAACCTGCGAACGATGCTACTCAAGGAGCATTTACAGCAGACTCCATTGAGACGATAAGACAAGTTCCTCAAGGGCTGAAACTAGAAGAACTTGGTATGCAGGACCCCCTATATGTTGCCTTGATCAAGTTCCGCGCTCCTCAAGAAGTAAATGATATTACTCTAGATGGGGTGGGCAAGACTATTAGCCAACTCCGGAAGCTTGGCTTAACTAGTATTATCGTGGTTGACTGTGGTGATGCTGGGGAAGATCAGGCGGCCCAGCGGCAAATTACTGCTGCTCAGGCTAACCGCATCGCCATGGCTATTGATAATCATGATGGCCCAGGAGCCCGGGTTATCGATTCGCCAATTACTATAGGGAGTTCAGCCGATGTGCTTATGTCGCCATTTATTTCAAGCAATCTGTTCGTCGGCAATTCCCACGATCTGATGAGCGCGTTGCGAGAAGAAGTGGTCCCCATAATCCCTCCATATGGCTACACATCTGATACATGCTTGGTCAAGCCAGTCAATGCAAACGATGCCATTTTGGCTCTTACAAGAAAGCTATCTGGCCTCCAATTTCTAGGTCAGTCGTCCGACAATCTACAAATATCGGAATTACTGCGAGCCGCCGAGGTGTACCGGCTTGTTGTCCTAGATCCCTTAGGGGGAACCCCTGCCAAAAACCGAGCCACTAGAAGACATATGTATCTGAATCTCGAGCAAGAATTTCAGGACGTCGAGGCCGAGTTGACATCGTCGGATTGGCCTAATGCAATTAACCCGAAAACAGTAAAACAGGACAATTGGCAGCACTTGGACAACGTTAAATTGACGAAGAATGTGTTGACATTGCTGCCGCCGACATCTTCGGCAGTCATCACCACCCCACAAGAGGTGGCAAAGGAGCGAGGGCCTGAGGACGATGATATGGACTGTGTGCTTGTCGGGACGAGACGTGGGCAGAACCCACTGATCCATAGCCTCCTCACCGACAAGCCGGTCCAGTCTTCATCTCTGCCAACCGAGCGCTTTAGAACCTTCACATCCCCGACGGGAACTGCTCAAATCGGCTCCCTGACGACTTTGGCCAAGAAAGGCATGCCCTTGACTGTCTTCCCAGACCCTCGAGTTACGCGATGGAAACCGCCGCAGCCAGGAGAGAGAAGGCTGAACTTGACCGACCCCTGCATAGACCTGCCCCGCTTAGTGAACCTAATCGAGGATTCTTTTGGTAGAAAACTCGACGTGGACCATTATCTGAAACGGATAAATGGCAACCTAGCTGGCATCATTATCGCAGGAGAGTACGAAGGAGGCGCGATATTGACATGGGAGAAGCCCCCCGGTGTGCAAGGCTCAGAGGCGGATGATATAAGCCGACTCGTGCCCTACCTCGACAAGTTCGCAGTCCTCCGGAGAAGCCAAGGCGCTGGTGGGGTTGCGGACATTGTCTTTAACGCGATGGTTCGTGGTTGCTTGACAGAGGGCGTCTGCTGGAGGAGTAGAAAGGACAACCCCGTCAACAAGTGGTATTTTGAGCGGTCGAGAGGCTCGCTCAAGTTCGCAGATATGAATTGGACTATGTTCTGGACAACTCCGGACCTGGCATTAGACGGGCAAAAGTTCCGAGATTATGAAAGCGTCTGCCGTGGTATTGAACCATCGTGGGCAGATAAAAAACGTGTATTAGACTAAACAGAACATAGACATCATAGCAATGCTTCGTGGACTGGACTTTGTGTCCTACCCATGCTGTTATCTATGTAGAACCCAGGCATTAAATTCTGGTGAGCTTATCGACTATGGATTTACATATCTGTTAAACATTAGATCTTTCTTATCGAAAGCTATGTGATAGGCTCCACATGAGGCAAAATGATCCACATCCTCTCTAAAGCAACGACTTGACTTCCTATTTTCTATACAATCATGATAGCGAATGTTTCATCATCTCGATATACAGTTAAATAGAATAATCTTAGGCTCTATTCAGGAACGAGCTGATCCCTTTTCTTACTTGCGTCTTAGTTGATTCTCTTGCGACTTTACCTTATTAGTAGCACCATTGGAGCTATGGTAATTTGTATCCGTATGGGGCCTGGATAGCTACATATATCGCGAGGGGGAAACAGAACAGAACCCCATATCGCCCCTCCTACCCGTCCCAAAACGAGGGAAGAGAAAAAATAAAAAAATTTAAATAAAAAATAAAAACGGATACTCATGCAGTTCCTGTCAAGAAAATAAAGTGGAATGACTAGCCCGTAGATTCCCTTTTGTTATTACATACCTAATGCCGTCACTTTGGGTCCACAAGCCCACCTCAGCCAACTCACCATTAATAATGGCATTTCTGTGAAAAGACTTCTATCATCGCCGGTGTAGTACCACATGACGTACCTCTATACTGGCACGCATTATAGTAAAAATATAGCCTGCTTCAAAGTGAAGCCTAATTTCAGTCCAAATGATACTTGAATAACTGACTGCATATAGGTCAGTGATTGCAATGTTTTTGAATCGCGGGGCGGTCAGAATGAGACAACCCCGCCATATGATTGATAGATTGTGCGATAACAATCATGGTGGGGTGAAAACTAGGTGGACTCAAGATACATAGGCACCCTCCAAGGCGTGTGTCTATAACTATCATTACGTACTTGGAAAATAGTAAAATATGTAAAAAGATATAACCAGGGCAACGCCAAGTGGTAGATGGGACTCGGGAGAGCGGCATGCTCAACTGACAGGCGCACTCGACCTGATGAGGCAAAGAAATTCTAGGTGTCCAATGGACATGGTGACCCAAGATTCTAGGCATCCCTGAATTCTGCACCTCATGTATGTATGTATGTATGTAGGTATGTACATACACATGCTAGGTTTAGGTATGTGTTATTAGTGAGGCTGATGGCACGTGCATTGAGTAACAATGCCAGCTGGCAAGCTGCACTATCCAGCAGTCGCAGTGGTGGTACAGTTTAGTGGTCGTAGTGGCATCGTCTCGAAATGTCCAGAATTTGTAGGAAGGTACGCTTTGTCAACACACGCCAGGGAGTACGGCAAAAGAGGGGCTAATACAAAGGTACGAAGCTAGTAAGGCTCGCAGACTTGCGATTCCTCCTCCCACGCATTCCATTCGGGCAGCTTTTTCGTGAGAATTCTTTTTTCTCTTGCCGCAAACACCGTATTTCAGCAGATACCGGAAAACAAATCCACCACCCAAAGCACCAACTCAATAAACTGTTTCCTCTCCGCCAGACATTGCTTTGCACACCACTTTGCGACCCTTCGTAACCCGTCGTAACCCGTCACAGTCGAGATTACCTATTTGTTTACCCTCGTTGTTGTTCTCTTACCTCCGGCAAGATGAGCGTAGTGGGTAGGTTTTCCAGCCCGGTGCTATTCTCCGGCGCCTTGCTCTTACAGCTACAATAAACACGAACAAGACTAACACTCGATCATCATAGGTGTCGACTTCGGAACCCTTAACACCGTTATCGCTGTAGCCAGAAATCGAGGTGTCGACGTCGTACGTATCACCCTAAAACATTACCTGAGTGACTAGCGAGGCTGATGATTTGCGCAGATCACCAATGAAGTGTCCAACCGAGCTACTCCGTAAGTCCGGACATCCTGCCTTTACTCTATATGTTCATGATATGCTAATATGCTCGGCTTCTAGATCCTTAGTTGGATTCGGACCTAAAGCCCGATACCTCGGCGAGCCAGCGAAGACGCAAGAGATCTCTAACCTTAAAAACACCGTCAGTTCTTTAAAGCGCCTGGCCGGACGAAGCATCCACGATCCCGATGTCCAGATCGAGCAACAATTTGTATCGTCTGCTCTCGTGGATTGCGGCGGCCAGGTTGGCGCTGAAGTCACATATCTAGGCAAGAAGGAGAAGTTCACAGCTACTCAGCTCGTAGCCATGTTCCTAAGCAAGATCAAGCATACAACAGCAAACGAGCTGCGACTGCCTGTTTCCGACCTTGTCATGAGCGTGCCTGCATGGTTCACGGATGTGCAACGAAGAAGCCTCCTCGACGCTGCAGAGATTGCTGGTCTAAAGCCCCTCCGTATTATGAACGATACTACGGCCGCAGCCCTGGGCTATGGCATCACCAAGCTTGATCTGCCCGCGCCCGAGGAGAAGCCCCGCCGAGTCGCCTTCGTCGACATCGGCCACAGCAACTTTACTTGTTCTATTGTAGAATTTAAGAAGGGCGAGTTGACTGTCAAGGCTACAACCTATGACCGCCACTTTGGTGGTCGAGATTTCAACCTGGCCTTGGTCAACCACTTCCAGAAGGAGTTTAAGGGCAAGTACCGAATCGATATCACCACAAACCCCAAGGCCATGGTTCGTGTGGAGGCCGCTGCCGAAAAGCTAAAGAAGGTTCTGTCCGCGAATCAGCAGGCGCCGATAAGCATCGAGTCGTTGATGAACGATATTGACGTCCAAGCCATGGTCACGCGACAGGAATTCGAAGCACTTGTCGAGCCGTTGTTGAATAGAGTTACTGTGCCGTTGGAGCAGGCTCTCGCCGATGCCAAGCTCACCAAGGAAGATATCGATATAATCGAACTGGTCGGTGGCTGCACACGTGTGCCTGCTATCAAGGATAGAGTCCAGACTTTCTTCGGAAAGGGACTTTCCTTCACCCTCAACCAGGATGAAGCTGTTGCTCGAGGCTGCGCCTTTGGCTGTGCCATCCTCTCCCCAGTCTTCAAAGTCCGCGACTTCGCCGTCCAGGATATTGTCAACTACCCTATCGAATTCTCTTGGGAGAAGGATGTCGACATCCCTGACGAGGACACGAGCCTCACCGTCTTCAACAAGGGCAACGTACTTCCTTCGACAAAGATATTGACCTTCTATCGCAAGCAGCCATTCGATCTTGAAGCAAGATACGCCAAGCCTGAAGACCTACCCGGCAAGATGTCTCCATTCATTGGTCGATTCTCAGTGAAGGGCGTTAAGGCCGACCCTAAGACTGAATTCATGATCTGTAAGCTCAAGGCTAGGGTCAATATCCATGGCGTCTTGAACGTAGAGAGTGGATACTACGTCGAAGATCTAGAAGTCGAGGAAGAGATCAAGGACGACAAGAAGGATGATGGTGACAAGAAAGATCCAGAAGTAAGTTATAATCGTGACATTGCCCTTACCTCTTGAGGATATCGTTGACTGCTTCATATTTATATAAACCTTGCTTGGAATAATTGTAACTAATAACTATCACAGGCGATGGACACCGATGACAAAGACGCTAAGCCCAAGACTAGAAAGGTCAAAAAGCAAGTTCGCAAGGGCGACCTACCTATCGTTGCAGGCACAACTGCTTTGGACCAGAGCACCAAGAATTCTTTGATCGAGAAGGAAGCCTCCATGCTTATGGAGGACAAGCTAGTCGCGGACACGGAAGAAAAGAAGAACGAGCTAGAGACATACATCTACGACATGCGTAACAAGCTAGACGACCAGTATGCCGACTTTGCCAGCGAGGAGGAGAAAGATAAGTTGAGAGCGAAGCTCACTGACAGCGAGGTAAGACTTTCCTAACTAGATATCAATGATACACCCCCAACTAACGCGACTTAGGACTGGTTGTATGAAGATGGCGAAGATGCTACCAAGGCAGTTTATATCGCTAAGATGGAAGAAATCAGAGCTATCGCAGGACCTATTGTACAACGGTACCTCGACAAGGTTGAGGCAGACCGTCAGGCTGTGCAAGCTAAGGTTGATGCCGAGGCTGCCGCCAAGAAGGCTGCTGAGGAAGAAGCACGAAAGGCTGCCGAGGCTGACAAGGCCGAAGCAAGCAAAGATGAAGAGATGACCGATGCTGAGGCGGCCAAACCTGACGGTCAGGAACCTCAATCATAGATTAGTAAGATACGAGTCATACAACAAACGCCAGGGTTTCCTGATGCATGTGTCTCAGGCGGTATTTGAGTCATGGTTGTTACGGGGGATACATGCACAACGGAAGATAGAGAGAGAAAAGCATAATGATTGCATGGAAACAAGGCTTGGCGGGTGCTCTTGGCAGGGGTACCGGACGTGACGTTTCTCAGGTATTTGCGTTTATCATTCCGCGGTGTTCAAGATCAATAGATTTGTGAACGGAGGGGGATGTGTCTCTGACTTTACAGACTTTAGATAGACCTGGAAATCGAAACTCCATGATGAAAACTCACAGTCCTTTTTTGTTGTGACTTGTACGGACTCATAGTCACCCGAGTACCGAATTTGGTGAGCGTTCAAGTTTGTCAGCTTGATGATCCGAGCGCATGAGGTTGGTTGTTTGGTTGCTCTTGTATGTTGGAAGTTCTTTGATTCTCCCGAGTCACTCGCCTGTTCCAGTCCTGTGTTACGAAATCACACCTCAGGGTAACCAACTTCCTAGTAGTGTTGGTTCCGTATCTCCTAAACTGCACCCACACTTCGTTGCAACCCAGAGGGTTTCCTCGTTCTAGTATACCATAACCACCGCAATCACCCCTACTTGTTCTCTGGATACCTACACATACACTCTGTCCTACGCGTGCGGTCTACTTCGTGACTGATAAAATGTCAACCTGGAGGCCCATGTCTCATAGCTATCGCCCGGAAGATGAGTGTTGTTTGAATATGGTGACCCCTCAAGCGGCTCCCGTGTTTCTCAGACCAACTCATGGATATATGACTGGTCCATCGTCATCGATGATGGATTTCCAACGAATATTATCTGTCAGGTGAGGGTTTTGTAGGACGCCAAGAATAATATTTATACCACGGCTCACCCCGACCAACAACGAGAAATGGATATGCAACTAGTTATACACGATCACTTTCATCGGACTTTCTTCTGCGAAAGCACTTACCTAGAATTCAATCACCACTATCCTCAATGCCTAGTCTAAGGAGGAGCAGCGCGATCGATGACTTCCGCGAAGTCCTCCCCGAACACCGGAGGGACCCAACCCTCTCCGCAGTTCTCCTCAAAGACCTCGAGAGCCCACTAGTCGGCGATGACTGGCAGGTCTGCCCTATCGAAGGCATACTCCATACCTCCTGGCGCATAGTCATCAAGCGCAGCTGTTGGAAAAGAGTAGAAGTGACTGACTCAAACGGCACGAAAATGGCCGTGATCCTGGACGGGAACGACAATTTCAAGCTCATCGACGCCGATTATGCTCAGAGGGAGTGGAGCATCCTGAATAGCCCGCTCATGAGTAATGACGACCTGAATTGGTTCAATAAATACGCGGGTAACGGTTGCAGGCCGCTGGATGATGGCAGTTTGCCAAAGAACCAGATGTGGAGATATACCCTCCGTACGAGAGGGGGATTGCCTCGCTTCTAGACTTTGAGGCTCTGGTGCTCTTGCGTGCTGAGTGAGAGTGTATGGTGGGGGATGCGGGAGGCATGGCCTACACAAGCACGCACAGTCTGTGTCTCAAGTAATGGGAGGGCACCGGGTGTAGGAAATATGGGGGAACTACTCTAGATCTCGACGAGGGTGAGCGGGATCGATGAACGTATCGAGATCCGTATGTCTCCATGGAGAAAATAAATAGAAAACTAGAGCAGTTAGACCATGATACCCAACAAGCTCGAAACATTACTCACCTGATTATCTTGCAGCATGAGATATCATGAGACAGATAAGTAGAGACGCTCAACCTCGATTTATCCTGACACGGGTTGATTTCTCTCATAATTAAGGGGTGATATCAACCTAGAGACTGCACGAATAAGTACCTTAGGTATATTGCTACTACAGTTCCTCCATAACACTGTTCTCAACGAGAGAAGACATAGGATACTCTATACCGACATAGAGCATATAACCTTCCGCGACTAATACAAGAATTTACCCCTTTCGCCGTCAACGAGTATATCCTTAAGAATTTACAAAGTCATGTGACAAGCAATTATAGAAACACTATAACATGTCAGCGTGTTATAAAACTAAGCTAGAAGTTAGATGAGAATTGCAATGATCGACAGTATTCCAGACAAGATGGATGGCATGTATTTAGCTACCTCGTACGCGGAGAAATAGTTGGTCGTCCCTACACAAAGACTACACACGTAGCTTAAACAGAACTTGTTTCAATAAGGCTAGCAGTTATAAGGCCCTCGATAGGTCCAGAGACACATGGTGCTTAGGAAAGACTGGTAGTTTTGAAGCGCACTGTTTATAGTAGACTTTATGAATAGTCTTAGGGAGACTAGCTGAAGTCATTACAAGCAAGTCAATTTACTCTGCAAAGTTAGTTGCATCCACCACAGCACCTAAATAGCGATCACACAAACAATATTCTTGATATAAATCTCCAATGATAATGAATGACCATGCTACATCTTGTAAAATATATGAAATGCCTTTTTGCTACATTGAAGAACTTGTTTTACACTATATTTGCCGATCTATAGGACCCGGTAATGAAAACCCCCCATCCCAACAACTCCATCAAGACGAATTCGATCGAAACCTAGTAGTCTACACAGAATCTTCCCGTATCTGCGACGCCCTCATAGCTGACACGCCAGAGACGTCATAGCCCGGTTCGGTAAGCCCTCAACCTCGTGCAGAGTTCCCGTGTTCCACTTAATCCTCCTTGGCCTCCTCTTCCTCGAGCTCACGCTTGGCCAACTCCTCTTCGTACTCGCGCTTGGCCCTCTCGTGGACCTCCAGAGGAACGTTCGACCACACACCGCCCTCGGGGGTATCGGCGATCTTGTACATCGTGCCCGCCGGGCCGCGCTGCTCCAGGCCCCGCTCGGCCAGCGCCGCGGCCTCCTCGTCGCGCTTCTCCTGCTCCTTGGCCTCCTCCAGCTCCTCGAGGGCGCGCTTGGCCTTCGCCTCCTCCAGCTCCTCGAGAGCGCGCCTGGCCAGGTCCTCTTCATATTCTCGCTTGGCCTTCTCGTGGACCTCGGGGGGCTCGTTGGACCAGACGCCGCCCTGCGGCGTGTCGGCCACCTTGTACATGGGGCCCGTCGGGCCCCGCTTGTGCAGGCCGCGCTCGGCGAGGGCTGCTGCTTCGTCGTAGGCGGCGTCGCGCTGCTGCACGTTGGACCACACGCCGCCGTCGGGCGTGTCCTTGACCTTGTAGGTGCCCTTGACGGTGGCGTGGGCCCCGTCTTCGGGCATCGCGACGGCGTTGGCGATGCCGAGGGTCAGGGCGCCCGAGAGGAACATGAAGAGGGTGTTGGAACGCATTTTGGATTGTGTGAGAGAAGAAGTGCTAGGTGGGCAGATCTTGTGATCGGAGTGGTGAAAGATGAAGGTTGTTTGAGTGAGAAGAGTGTAGTAGATATTGTGTTGTTGATGGGGGAAAACGGGTTACGCGGGTGGCACGCTTCTACTTATACTCGCACCATCACGATAGATTTTCAGTACAACCGTAGGTCTGGCACTGATGTTGGATTACCGAGCAGCCAAATCTGGTGATGCTGGACGCTTGGAGCCAAGTGTTCACAATGATAGTAACTCATCATTCTGTCTAGTATTAGACTCCAGTAACGGGAGACGCCGATGAAATCAATGGATGAAATGGACCGTGTAACTAATATAGAAGAGGAGACCGCGCATTGGTATACCGAGTCGACGATGATATTAGAAAAGAGTTACATGATGTCCGTCTAAGTGGATCTTGGTTCAGATCTGGGCCACAGTATTTAGTATGAGCGATGTGTGCACGTAGATCATAGGTAGAATTGACCCATTACGTTAATCGCTCTGTATGCTATATTTAGTATATCGTCTGTGCAGTAAGTAGCATCGTCTGACAACCTTTTTGATAACTATGTAGCATTTAATGTTATCGGGCTGAATAACCACATTTGATATATGCACAGTTCGTAAAGTGAAACATATTGGTAGACTATAATCCGTATATCAATGCCAGTTCTCTTTTCACTCCGACCTTTGACCGTTTACTAACACACTGTCTCTACATGAAGTATGAGATTGACGATTAGCTAATTGGAAAAAGAAAAAGAAAAGCTTATAATTAGAAGCCATATACATACCCAACTAGGACTAGTCGCAAAGGCATCTGCCGTTGCTAGATTTGTTGATGGATTCTCACCAGTTGGCTCGTGCACAGCATCAACCTCATAGTTTATATTCCTACAGTTGATCTGTGCTTAAAATATTATTTGAAATAGAAGAGCGATAGACTTATAGAGAAGTAACAACATAATCTGTATCATGTTTAACAATCATGGAATAGCCATGTACCTTGCCTTTGGAGTTTCCACGAAAACGTTCACCAAGCACTGTTCTAGAAGGTCTTCTATAGAGAAATCCAATTGACGTCTATGCGGCTCATGAACCCCGTCACCGTCACCATTGTGGCCAACCTTTCCCCATAAACCCACCTCGGAGGATTTTCAACATCGCGATCTATCCACATCATTACTATATAAATATACGGTCGAGCTTAATCTACGAAAGGTTCCATTAATGGGTTTTATAGGTCGGGAATAGCTTTCTTGTCTTAACTCACTTGTAGACCGAAGCCGTGCTCATCATCTAGAGAAGAGCTTCTACCAGTATGATCTCTGTTCCTATAACGGTAATACATCTGTTACCTACGTCCTCGTATTAAAGTAGATACTCAAGACTTATCATCGCCACCGATTTGTTCTATGACATCGATAGTGGAGGTTCATACCGTGGTTTCCATTCCACTTTCAATGTTTCTCATAGGCCTGGTAGTTAGGGGGCATAGAGGGAAGTGAGAGACACTATCTTGAGGAAGAGAGGCGCTCGTCATAGTCGGTTAACAGGAAGCTGCATTGGATTGGCTCTACGACTATGGCAAATTCACCTGGCACAGGAACGTGTTCTACATGACACACTTAGCAAAATGCCAACACGAAATCTATCGTGAAAAACTCTCATTTTACGATCATTTAAAAAGATTGTCTAAATAGCTGTCTCTGAAAGCAAACACGTAGGTTGCATCTAGCTGTATCTAGCCAGCCTCTGCGTAAATCGCAAGTACAACAATAACAACAACAATAGCAGCAGCAGCAGCAGTAAGCCATTTTAGGTAGGTATCAAGTTAACATCAATCCGTGAAGCCCTCATGAAGCAGAAACCATCCATTCCGAAACGCCCCTCCTCCCTCTCCCCTCGCAACGCCATATGAAATCCAGCGCATCCATCATTGCTACTGTGTGAAATTCAACAACCAACGACCTGGAATTTGGACGTACTCCGCCCTCATTCATCCTCCCAGGTATCCATGCCCCCATCATCCCCATCGATCTCGACATCGACCTTAGTCCCCAATGCCTCCTTCCCCTGGCGGATCATATCCTGCAACCTGGCATTAAAGTCATTGATGCGCAGATCGGCCTCCCGCTCCGCCCTCAGGCGCTTGGCAGCCAGGTTCTTGGCCTCGGCGTCGAGGCGCGGGCTGCTCTCCTCGAACTCGTGCACGGAGGCGCGGCTCCGCATCTTCCCCGACGCCGCCGACGCGCCCGAGGCCGAGCTGTGCGTCCTCCGGTGACTGCTCTGCTTCGAATAGGGCGTTGGGCTGGGACTGGGGATGCGGGAGGGCTGCTGCGAGAGGCGGGTGGGGGATCGGTTGACGGGGGTTTGCGGGCGGCTCGGGACGGGCAATCTGCTGGAAGGAGCAGAAGCAGCAGAAGCATGGGGCACTACTGATGATGGTCTGGGGGAAGCGAAGCTCGCGGGCTCGCGGTTGGAGAGGGAGACGGAGCCGGCGTGACTGACCCTGCTAGATGGCCGCCGGTTGAGACCGGGCGTGGTGTTCAGGCGGCTGATGGGTTTGTTGATGCGGCGGGAGACAGGGGTTGCGGGCTTCGGGTTCGAGACATGGCGGGTCGGTGCGCGGGATGCCGAGCTGCTGGAGATGGAGGGGCGCCTTCGAGAGTCGGTTGGGTCGTTGACCATGACCCAATTCCGGCGGATCTCGTCGCTCGGGGCCGCATCGCTCATCAACTGGCGCCGTTTCGCGGGGCGTGGGGGCGTCGACTCCGGTGTCTCTTGCTCGTAATAGAAGGGGGAATAATCCGATTGGGGAAACCCGCCGGGGACCGAGCTATAGCTGTCGTCGGGAAGCGTTGGGATATCATGCTCGTTGCACCAGACGTGGCCCTGCGATTGTGAGGAGCCCTGTTTCGCCGCTGCGTCCATCTCGTACCCTTTGCCTCCACCCGCGTAAAAGCCACGGAAAGCCCCGGCCTTGCAGAATTCCCACACCTTCCCAACGACCCCGCCTATCGCGCTCATCGCAAAGAAATTCCATCCACTGGTCTGTGGCGCCTGTGGCCTAATCTGGGGACTATCGTTGGGCGACTGGAGACTATCGCGCGTGTGGGTTGGGCCGAGGGTATGTCTGTAGTCCACGTCAGAGTAGACGCTGTCCTCCATATTTCCCATATTTCTCTGGGCTGCGCCACCAGTCGGGGTTTCGATCCGACCGGCTAGGACATAACGCGATTCCCCTCCACTGATCCGCCGGCTGGCCCCCGATCCCCTCGCGCTCGAGCCCGCATCGCTCATCATGGACCAATCGTTGAAGGGCGCATGTCGCTTCCTCTTCACATTCGGCGCCGGGGTCGAGGCATCCGAGTTGAGACTGCCTGTGGAGCGACCCAGATACACCGAGCTCGAGGCGGATGGTGAGATGGGAGGCCGAAAGATGCCGGGGTTCACGCCAGACAGTGATGCCCCGCCGTTGGGGGCCTCGAAATGGAACGCACCAGGCATGAAGACCTGTGGTCCAAATGACATCGTAGGAAGGAAATAGTGTTGTGTTCAGCAGGACGGCACCCAGGAGCCGCGAATTCTCGAGTCGAATCGATGGGAAGGGTGAGGAGGCGGAAGTGTAAGAAAGCTCGAGCGGCGTAAAAAAAACGAAAAAGAGTCTGTTCTCTTCGATCGCTTACATGTACGTCCACGTTTGCGTTTGCGATTTCGAGACTGTGATCTGTCGATGTTATAGGAAGCGCCAGACTGAGGCGGCCATTCAATGTGAATAATAGGTATTGCCTCTCCGTTCTCGTCTATTGCATTATTGTCCGATTTGTACTGTTTATCGCCTTTGGATGAACGACGCGAATATGCGAAGTTGCGAGGATGCAAAGAGGGATTCAATCAAAAGGTGGGTTGGATTGGGGTAAAGAGTGTAGAGTGTGCAGAGTTCAGAGTTCGGAGCTCGGAGCTCGTGACCACAAATGGGGGAAGCTCTTCAAGCTCCTCAGCTTCTGTAACTTAAGCTCGCCTGGTGTCCGGAGCACCCACAATAGCTGATGGGTAGCTACCTCAGTAATTCGTACGTAGCTGGTACATGTACGTGTTGTCTGACAGATGCGAATAAAAAACAGTCGGACGCCTCTGCCTAAAGTACATGTATGGATTGGTAGGTTATGTGTTTACCTCGGCAAGCTCAGCTGTTGGTAGCTTTGCAATGCGAGGCTGGGTACTACCTATACCTACAGAGGCCTCTTGCAGAGCAGACACCACTCACGACACGATAACGATGGTGGCACTGTATGCTCGTTGGCTGCACTTGCTGTAGGAACGAGGCAGAATTTTGGCTGGTCGATGTGACGTAGGGGTCAAGGAACGTGGCAATGCGACAGCGCCTTGTAGAACATCGAGAACGTGACTGCGTTGTACAAATGTTTATTTTACAGTAATTAGACTTGCGAAAATGGCGATATCAGTGTCTTGTCTTACTTTGCGAAGATGAGACCTGTTGAATGGCCCGTCAAACGATTGTTGTAATGAGTTGACTAATGATGAAGCCGCTTCGTTGCTGGGTCAGAATGTCAACAGTCTAGATGTCCTACACCGCGCAACGCTCGGGAAGGTACCTTCTGTATCTAGGCATGTGTGTGTGTACATACATCAATACATACATCAATACGTACATGTATGTACATACTTCAGGGGTCCGGGACGTTTAATGCGGGGCATCACATGGTGGCGGGATGATACATACATACCTAGGTAGGTACTCCGTAAATCGTACCTAGCTACGATACCGAGATCGTGTGCACATGCGACGCTTCCATTCCCATTTTCTCCCTCACTATCATGGATCGGCAGCGGCACAGTAAATGATATATCATTGCTAGTTCTCGTTACCAGTCATGTATAATCGTCTAATGGTTGTTTTTGCTTTCTTTCTTTTCTTCCTTCTTTCCCCGCGGCTTCTGTGTCCGCTTTCCCTGCCGCCGGATGGGTATAACATGATGATGTTCCCCAAGTCTAATAATATGTTTTAAAAGCAATTAGTAGTTGATACTCTCTCGATGATGCGGCCAGATGATCGGTAGATCGCATCGCATCATCACGCCTGCTTCTTGGTGTCCTCCTGTGCGTAGTAGGCGTCCTGTTGCTTAAACTTTTCCTCCTTCACGCCGCCGTCGACACCCGCCTCCCCGTGCACATGGCCTCTGGGCCCCCAGAACGCATCGCGCTCCTTGAGGAGCTCGTTCGCCCACTCCTGCGTTTCCGGGAGGACCACCTTGGTAGCCACGTACGCGAACTCGCCCAGGTCGAGGCGCTTGTCCACGCGCTTCTCGTACTCCACCATCTGCGACAACAGCTCTATCTTGTCCAGGTCGTGCACAAAGAGGCTGTCGAGCGTCTTGGAGTCTTCGTACTCCTGCCAGATATCCCGGATCTCCCGTGCCGCCAGGCCCCCGTACACGTTGCCCAGTAGTTTCTGCGAGACGTAGTCCATGGTTTCCGCCTCGCGACGGCTCTTCTCCGGCTTCGGGATGCCGTCGACCGGCGTGATGTCCCCCACGAGCGACTCGGCCATGTCGTGGATGAGGCACATCTTCATGCACTTGTGGAGGTCGAGCTTGGGCTTAAGCGACGGCGGGCAGACGAGGGTCATGATAGACATGCGATACATGTGGTCGGCAATCGATTCGCCTCTGGTCCCAAGATTAGCTATATGTACCACCCATACATGGCTCCCAGGGCCCGAGCTAGGGTTCTTCTCTACCTATTGATACCAAAGCGCCGCCATCCTTCTCGCTTGCTCGTCTTCAGGCGCTCTATTATGTGGAAGAACGGAACCGGGGAACTGGCCCCCTCGGCAGGAGGTGCAGGGTGGATTGTCGTAAGTACCTTCTCGACTTTCCATGGCTCTGAGATCTTGGGTGTGACTACAACGGCAGGATCTGCAAGGCCAGTCTAGTCAGTTGGAAGCACATCCCAGGTATCTAAGATCGAGTGAGCTCGTGGCACTAACCGATGGTCTCCTGGCCGGCACCAGTTTGCGCCGTATTGGTCGCCATCATAGATCCTCCCTTTGGTGATGTAGAATATGGTTGTAAACGAGGGTGTTGGTATGTCGACGTAGAATATGATCTCAGGTGTGATATGTATCTCCGGGTATCGCAGTAACTAAGCACAGAAAATCGGGTGCAGTAGATGTGTAGATGCAGAAAAGAAGATCTAGAATTCATGGGAACGGAGAGATATGATATGGAAGGAACTTGGCGCCTAAGAGGAGAGGTGACTTTCAGTCAGCCTGTCACTGTCAGCCTGAGAATATGTTGAAGGGTTGTGACAGGCAAGCGGCATGTTAGGTATTGACTAGAGATAGGCGGCATAGACAGAACCAAGGCCATCAGAAACAGCAAACAGTTGCGGTGGAGAATGCGCTAACAACTATGCTGTCACATTTTTAGCCGATAAGCCCCGTGGCAGCCCGTGGTTTACCTTCCCGAGCTTATCTATTGGGTACCGTCGTTGTGGGGATTTCGTGGAACCCGGTACCGGTTCCTGACCTGCATTCCAGTTGATGGATGACAGTCGATGACTAGAATCGTGTCAGATCTCAGCTATTGTGATACAAAGTCATAACTCAAACTCGATCTCTTACAGTATTAATTTCCTCTATGTAGGTATAGCATTCAATCAACTAAGAACTCAGAGGGTGGCTTAGTTCCAGGTTGTGGTTGATTGAAGATAAGCCCAAAGAATGCACCAAAGTTGCAGTGTAAAACAACTAAGAATAAAAAGTTGAGGTCAATACATCACGTTCCCTCAAAGGGAGATTAGGCCAACCGACTTTTGCTTAGATGAAGACGGAGTTATTAGTATGGTCTAGCTAGATACCGAAATAAGCAAATCCCCTTCCATCCACGCAATAAACTTCCACCATGACGAAGGCTCACAAAGCCCATCACCACATTTCGCAACTAGCTTTCTCCCACTAACATCTACTTAAAGGCTCTCAGTCCCCCCCGATCTCTCAACCTTCTTCTCTCTTGTCCTCATACTTCGTCCAAGCTGTGATAGACCCTATGCCCAGCCAACCAGGCTTGGGCACAGTCGTCTTTCGCAGCGTCAACGAAGCTATCTCACTGTCTACTTTTCTTCTTCTTCTTCGGGTCTCTGCATACAGCAAAGATCCCGATGAATAAAAAAAAAAAAAAAAAAAAAAAAAGGTGAACTCGTCTAGTAGACGATGAGAATCAAAAATTGTGCGAGGCGGCGGCTGCTACCCAAACCCGGTGCTTTGCACCAAGCTTGGAAAGGAGGTAATTCTTGAGCTACACTACTTTCTCGCGAGGTACTTGAAGAAGAGAAGAAAAAGATTGGGAATTTCTGGGAGGGCGGGCTGGTTTAAATAGTTCGAGAGCGTGCCCTCTCGAGACTTGAGGGAAGTGGCTGGCCCTGGCTGGCCCTGGCCTTCCTGCTGCGAAGAAGCTGGCTTGACCGTCAAGTGCGGAAGGAGACGATGCCGATGATGCTGATGATACAGGACCATCCGGTACTGGAGTCAATGATTTGGAAGTCATAGACTGTATACTGACATATAGCATGGGAAGGGCAGAGGGCAAACCCCAAACTGATGGAGACTTAGGTTCAACATGACGCAGTTGGAACGCTGGATGCCGTCGCA
This sequence comes from Whalleya microplaca, assembly GCA_022497155.1. Taxonomy (NCBI): domain Eukaryota; kingdom Fungi; phylum Ascomycota; class Sordariomycetes; order Xylariales; family Xylariaceae; genus Whalleya; species Whalleya microplaca. The sequence goes on from MU385801.1 coordinate 50,737, forward strand.
TGGAACCGTTTCCTGCCTTCTCTTTATGACCTTAGAACTGACAAACCGCAGGTTCGCAGCTCAACTAACACTGACACAGAAGCTTCACACGACTATCGAGAGGCAAACAAGAAATCTATGACACCCAGAGCTAACTTTGTCACTCAAATCCTGGATCCAAGAAGAAGCGTCTGCTTTATGTGAAAGCAAGAACATCCCAGGTCCCAAACGACACGTAATGACTACCTTGACAGGGTATGAGTTTGGACTCTTTCCTGGCTTGTGTATATGAAGGTTGTTCTTCGAGCAAACTTTGAGTTGTTTGCTCGTTCAACAACTGTGTCGTTTTGCTACCTCGTAGGTTTACCTCATGACAGTATGCTACGACAATGCCAGTTATCCGACGATTTGCACGCATTTTGGAAACACGAATACCTAAGAGGCACCTTGGGCGATCGAGGTGTTTGAAGGGAGATGGGGACAGATGGCTTCAGGGCTTTGACAGCAATTCCTTGTCTACATACAGCTGCATACAAGTGCCTTGCTGTTTGTGAGTCTCTTGCTTCTCCTACTGCTCTAATGTAATGGAAGGATACGTTTCAACGATGTTATGAGTGGCCCTCTGAAAGTGCGTTTCAGACCCCATATGGCGTGGAGCTCCTGCCTTCAACTGGGGCTGATCATGGACTGCTGCGTCAGCTTGGTGGCCTCGACCTGTCGCCCTTCCGCCTCAACGACCCTGAGATCGCGGAGCTCTTAAAATGCTCAGAAGATCTGGTCACAATAGAGAGCCTCCGACGATCTCTCCTTAAGCAGACGAGCAAGCGTATGCGCACACAGACGCGGCGCGCAAAAACGAATACCACAACAACGATGGCACAGACAACAACGGAAATGATAAGCATACCGAAACTAGCTGTCGTCTTGCTGTTATTTATTGCTGTTCGTCCCCGTACCGGCGGACCTTGGCACAGTCTACCACCAACCCTGTACTGGAGGAGAGTAACGAGCTCTGCCGCCCCCATGAAACAGCCGTTGACAGCCCTAGAGGCAACCGAGAAAGACGCCCGGCACGGTTCTGCCGATCGAGTTCACACAGGCCATGGGCGGTTATTATGGCGGTGGTATGGTGGTTTAGACCCACCCGTGCCGCCGCCCCGTGGGAGAGGGCTGGTCGTCCAAAAGGCTGACCAAAAACTACCTACGAGAGGGGAGACGTTATTTTGGCTGGGGTGGCAGATGCCGTCAGAAATCCAGTAATCGTGTACGACGGACGAGGAAGCACGGGGGCTTAGTCGACGCTTGGTAGCACCTCGGCAGCTGGATCTTAGACGTACGGATTAGCTATCTAGGGGGCTCTGTAGCAGCTGGAGCACGAGGCGGAATGTTGAGTATTTGAAAGACGGGGGTGACGGAAACCCTCGGGACTCCGTCATCAACGGGGATTCCATAGTGTAGAGTGGACGATGCTGTGGTTGGAAGGCTTGAGGACGTGAGAAGTGAAGTTGGGGGAGGAGAATGAGCGAGGTGGTCATCAGCTGCGTGGAGTTTTGATATATCAAGTAGGAAATCCACAAAGCCTTTGGTATATGCAAAACCCTCAAGTGTGATGTCATATCTAAATGGATAGTCCAACACCTACCTAGTCACTTCCACGAATCTCTAGAATATTACCATGATATCGGGAAACACGCATAACCAGTCACGAGTCACAGAAACCACCAAAGATTCAGCAAAATTCGAAACCTGCACCTTTCAGTGGCAAACCACTTTATTCGACGCCCCCATAGTATGTCTACCTACGACAACCCACAGGGCTTCTAGACCGTAGCCCGCCCCGCGGGAGCTCATCGTGAAGACTCTTACAAAGACATCACATCGCCGACATCATCGCTTCGTATCGTCCCCGGGCACAGCCGTCTTCCCATAAATATCTCCAGCCCAGACCCTGTCCAACCCAGTAGGCGTCTCGTCACACAAAATAACCCGAGCCATCAAGATGTAACCTCCAAACACAAAAAACAGGGATACCACGGTATGCTCGTCAGCCCGGAGTGAGACCGGGCCGGGAGGGGTATCAAGATTGTCAATGTTCTTATCCAAAGCGCATGTTGAGCTTCGGATAAAGGGGCCGCAAAAGCGAAACGCTTCAAGCGAACAAGCGAATCATCCATCGCGGGGTAAGAAGAGAAATTAATGAGGTACCGATCTCACGCCCGCAACTGCGAACAGGTTATGCAGTGTTGGGGATATCGTGGATCGGCCTCGAAACTAGTAAGGACGAGGAGTGATGTCCACTAGCACTAGAAATTATCCACAAGAAATTACCAGATTGCCCCGATCCCATATGTCTGAGATCAATTCGGTAGCTTGAACGCGGGGGTCAATATGCCATGGTTCGATGTGAAAGGCGCCACAATTGTTGTACAAAACTTAAAAAAAGGAGACAAAAGATCAAAATTGTCGCAAGCGAGTGTCGAGAAAGTGTAAATATCGTTTTTAAATTTCATCAAGATTCGTCAAAGGTGAGGGAGGTGGATAAACGAGTCCGCAGGCAACGCGAAGATCTTGGTAGGTCTATATGCGATCCGAGTCGACGTCTTAGAAAGTCTGATCTGACTGTTTACTCAAGCAGACCTATCCATGGTCTTCAAGATCTGCATACTAGTATGCTTGACCTGGAACAGGTTTTCTGCCAATGGGCCCTTGAGGCGATCGATATTGGGGACCACCGTTGGGATTCATTGGACTAGGTCCCGGGGGAGTCATCCTTCGACTCGCTCCACTTGGGCTTTGTGGTCGCTGCTGTCTTGGTCCCGGGCTCATCGGTCTGCCTCCCGCTGGAGAGGCCGGTCGGCTTCCGTAGGGACTCACAGGACGCCCGGTAGCGGGTGAGTGTGGTCGCATGGCCGCAGGGGACTGTGGGCGTCCACCAGGGGTCATGGGATGGATCGGAGACTCGGGTCGGGGGTATTGTGGACCGCCTTGAGGCGTCATCGGCCGTTGTCCGGGGGGGTAATTCGGCCCAGGACCGCGAGGACCGCGTGCTCCGCTAGGGTTAACAGGTGGGCCGATGCGACCAGGTCCACCAGGTCCTCCGGCAGGACGTGGCTTCACGGGCCGAGTAGACAGGCAGGTCCTCGGCACGGCGCCCTGCTTGGAACGGTCGAGTCGGATAACAAGCGACTAGGTCATCATGTTAGCGGCTTTTTTGAAGTTTAAAGTGATTAGTCAGATACTCACCCAACCATCGTCGTACTCGTGTAGGAGCCTGACAAGCTGACCAGCCCTTAGTTCCAACTCGTCCTCAAGAGTAGGCTTGAAATCCATCTGTACGCGATGAACGGTTGACGATGTTGGACCACCGGCTTCAGCAATAGCCGCAGCACTTTTCGAAGGGCCGGGTGATTGGCCAGGTCCAACTGAATGCATGCTGAATTCTGTGCCAGCTGGGCTCGGCGGTACAGCGGGAAGGGTTAGATCGAGGGGCGCAGGTCCTTCCTTGCGTGTTGAAGCCTTGCGAGCCAAAGCAGCAGCACCAGCAGCACCAGCAGCACCAGCCGCATTTGTAGTTTGAGCGACGCCCACAACATTCTCGGGGGCATTGAACGGATTACTCGGCTGGTTGTGTTGGACATCTGATTCGTTGCCGGTAGGCGTATAAGCACGTTCCGCGTCATTGCCAAAGGGGTTCTCCGGTCCGCTGCCATGGCTCGTACTTGGCCGTTCCCAGGGCGATCGGTTGGAATTCTGTTGAGTCGCACTGGCCGGGCCTGCTGCCGCGGCAAGTGCCATGGCGGCACCCTTGCTCGATCTTCGTTCGCCAAAGCTAGGCATGAATTGGGTGACAGGTCGTAGACTTAGTTGTGGTGCAGTAGCGCTGGTTCGGGTGGTGTTAACAGAGTCGGGCCGCGCCATAACGGGACCGTTGAACTTCTCATTGCTTGCCGCCTGCTGCTGTTTGAGCTGCTTCTTGCGTCTGCTGAATAGGAAGTAGATGAGCAAGCCGACTACGAGGATACCTCCTAGGACTCCAATTGCGATACCAGCCTTTGCTCCAGTGCTCGTGTCACCCCCCGAGGAAGTACTTGCTGCAGTGGATGAGGCTGAAGCCGAGGCCGAGGCCGCCACATTCGCCGCGTTAGCGTTTCCAGAAGTTCCCGCAGCCTTAGTGGCCTGCGATAGCGTCGTGGGAGTGGTTGCCGCGACAGCTAGAGTTGAATGGTCTTCCAGGTCAGTGGATTTGGTGGGCATTAGAGATCCGGGCAACTCGTCGGTAGCTAAAGATTTGGCGGTAGCGGTCTCTTGCGTCGGCGACGCTACCTTTGTCTGTGCTGCTACTGCCGTCTTTTCGGGCTCGGTAGGGGTAGTCGTCGTCGGCTTCGCTTCTTCTGCAGTCGCCGCTGCTGCAATGGCTTGAGTTCCGGGAGCCTTCTCGGTTACGGTCGAGTAGCCGCCAATGGCGCCCTCGAAGGTCGGCGACAGAGTAGTAAAAACGGTCGCGAAGACGGTTGCCGGCGCGGGATCCCTGGCTTCTACCGTGTGTCTCGGCTTCAAAGGATTCCACTCGTCCGCGACCTTTTCGACGCTATCGACCAAGTTGTTCCAAGCATCATTGCCTTGCCTTCTGTGAAGGCGATTGTGTTGATGGTGAGGCATGATGGCGTATTGCTGTCGTTCAGCTGGATTTTACGATCTCATATGTAAAGGGAAAAAATAGAGATCTCCTTGTCCGACACGATCGCGTTAAAACATTGGCATTCGCGTATGTCGGTTTATATCACGGGTATAGTTCGAAGGGTAAAAGAAAGTAATGCGCTCAAGAGCGTCGTCGGTGGGTAGTAGGCGACTCGGAGTTGGCAACGGTTGCAAAAGTAACCGGGTTATTCGCGATTGAAGTCGGTCGAACCGCAAAAAGGTCGATTCGAGTATCGTGGTATAAGGAAAGTAGTGAATCCTCTGGGGATAGTCGAGGAATGGTGGAAAGAATGAACGGAATTGAGAAAGGATTCGAATAAGGGAGTCCAATTCTCGAGGGGAGGGGGTGTGAGACCGCACCGTGAATAGTTGCAACCGGGAGAGGGACGACGGTGAGGAGGAGGAGGGAAGAAAAGAGAGGGAGCAAAGAGGAGAGAGAGGGAAGATCGGGATTAGTGAACCAGACCAGAACCAGTTCAGAACCACCACGGACGGCAAGCACAGAGCCCTGGAGGTGCGGAAGTCTGTGCAGCAGCACGTTAGTCGGTAGCGGAGAACGAGGCTTCCTCTGGTAGGAGCTAGGAGGAGCCTTCCCCCCTGGTCTGAGTAGTCTGAGTACTATGTACAAGCCAGGGTCTACGTCCGAGGCTTCTCTCATTGCGCAGGGAGGCCTGGTCTGCTCTTCATGAGCATCTGCATTAAACAGACATAAACAGACATAAACATGCCAAAAACAACACAACTCCTTTCACAATCGCCTTGATTTGCCTGATTGCATTGAAATGAAACGACCGGCCTTTTGATTAGCTTCTCGGTACGGATTACAGATTACGTTGCCCTGGTCATTCGGTGTTATCTTTTATACTTGCCTACGTACTCAGATACGGATGGATAATATGTCTACCATGTATACACGAGGCACAATCCTGCCTAGTATACATAGTTCATTGCCCAACTAATGCACAATATATTGATTACGAGCTTACTATGCATGCATATGAACACGATTGCATCAACATGATGGACGGGTTGAAGGTAATCCGTAGGAAGGACCTCTCTATTTCTTATGTATCTGCAGACTGGATGTACGCAGTACGCTTTTCAAGGTTCTGTCAATGTTCTCTCATACGAAGAGACACTGCAGATCTTGGTGGTTTATGGACATACTTCCCGGCTAGTCAGGCTGTCAGGCACGCCAAAGGCGCCACATCCAGGAACCAGCGGGATCTGATTGGTTCAGTGTTTGGACCTGCAGATTACGCGAGATTTGCGTTGCCAGGGGCTCCTGTCAGGGGCATCATCGTCCTCGATTTCTATTCGCCGGCTTGTATTAAAAAGAAAGAGAATAGCGCCATTTTCTTCAACAGTCTTAACCGTCTTTCCATCCTGGAATTCTTGATGAGGCACAGAGAAAACAAAAATAGGTGCACTATTGTTGCATTGTGCGTATTTTGATGTAATAATTCGCAAAGTGCAACCTTTCCATCCTTCCATATTTACCCGTTCGGCCCATCTGTAGGTGTGTAAGGTTGGAATCCCCAGTGCAGGTTCATGAACATGTGATCACATGGTGCCCCCTTTCCGTCGCTGACCGAACTATCTATACATACACGGAAGACCAAAAGCTTGAATGCTTCGGGGCGATTCACCCATCGCAGGTACTTAAATCTATTCTGTTGCTTGGCCCGTTTAATAACTGGGACCCGACCGATTGTGCTAGTGGCAGAATTGGCCTGTCACCGAAATGAAAGAAACGTCTTGATAAGGATCAGCATCAGCTATCCCGTACCAAGACTTTGATTGGGAGAGATCGGACAACCCCAATATTTATGGTTGTGTGACATGCCATGACGTTGATAAAGTACCCATGGACCATGTGCGCCGAAGAATTCCATCCCAACCCGAAAGGACACCTGCATCATCCCATTTTCTTTGTGAACTGTACCTTGTACAACCCATATATTATCTCGGTACTCGCCGATTTCACGTTTTGCTTACCGTGTGTTTGGGTTGACAGGCAGGCAGGCAGCTTGCAGGTTGGTGCGCCGTGTTACAACCCGTACATACTTTTTCTATGCACATGAAGCTTATAATCTATCATTATTGGTTAGGTAGGCTTTTTTCCCCCTTATATAACTCTTTGTTAGTCGTAAGCCAAGTTTGTTTCGAGCCAACTTTTTTTTTTTTCCAGTTAGCCTTTTGAAACACACCTCCACTCTGCCACTCTGATAGCGATCCTGGTTAACCCCAGCCAGCGCTCGGCAGATCACCATTTTGATGTAATCGATGGAGTCTGGAGATACATATCGTCACCGCACTATTGAGACGAGCACGTTGAACTCTCTTGCTCCTGCTACTACCGCAGTATGTTACATCCCACTTGTGTCCAAGCACTGAAGCCGAGCTGGTCCACAAGGCGGGCATGAATGGGTCCTCCGAGGCTCGAGTGGTTAAGGCTGTCCCGTCTGTACGGTCCGGTTCGCTAACCATCGTTTCAAAAACAATGCATTCATGCGCAAACAAACAAACGCTCATTGTAAAAAAAAAATTTGTGCTTACTCCTTACTCTCTCTGAATATGCTGAGTTGGTCTACTGAGCATGAATCCAAAAACATATACACATGCATGATCCGTTTATATTGCGCCAACATCGAGTCGAGACCGCTTGGCAATAGATGGCTTTGACACCTGCAGGTTGGCACCATTCTGCAACTTGGGTTATGCTGCATAAGCGTCATTTTCCCGGCTCTACTTCATAGATTCTAGGCTCAGCTTTACCTTATATGACTCTATTGCTACTGCTTGATGTAGTCTGTATGAATGTGAAGCGCTCATAATGACAATCATCTTTAGATAGGTGGTCTGACATCAGTTAGGCCAAATAAGGATACGCAGCAACACGTGAGAAAAAAAAATCATGAGAAAAGCCTGTCAGATTCAGTATTGGCCTAATCTATGTACCTATATTATAATATACACGTCCACTGCTTATCGACTGTTTATCGGGTATATCCTCCTTCTGACTCATTGGAAGATAGATCCATGCGCCGAAATCTTTATTGATGCATCTATGGACCTTCCGCGATAGGCGATGCCCAGTCTCGATATCTCCTCTCATGTGGCTGACATCCCAACTTATTAGTTTGAGCCCAGATGAGCAGTACACAAGTAGTATTACTTGGGTGCGGGCCTCTTTCTCGTCCGATATCTCTTATTCCTCGTCCTCCTTGACCCGTTCTCCGGCCCATTTGAATTGGTACCATTGCTAGAAGTTTGGCCTGTGGGCTGTGTACTCTGCGTGAAATCTAGCATCATTCCCATCATTGGGTTGAGCGTTGATACTTGAGGCGTCATAGCCATTCCATCCAATTGGCCGTCTGCCGTCGATGGATTCATGTTGTCATTCGTGGCGACAGGACTCTATCCAGGGCCACCAGGCCATTGTCCATCTTGCTGGCTGGGTTGACCCTGCATCGGATTCGGCATGCCATTGAAGAATGCCGGGTTGAAGTAGGCGCCGGCTCCAGCTTGTGCTGTGAATTGGGGTGGAGGAGGTGGAATGAATCCTTGAGGGGCGTTTTGTGGCCAAGGAAAAGGAAACTGAGGATTGGGCGCTCCGTTAAATTGCGCCGGCGGTGGAGGGTACGATGCATTAGTCGGTGGCGGCGGAACGGGACTGTAGTTAAATGATGGCTGGGATTGTGGCGGCTGGTAATTTTGCCCTCTTGGTGGCCTTGGTGGTAGAGAATGACCGCCTCGAGAGTCACCGCGATGGCCACGCCCACGACCCCGAGATCCCCTGCCTCCTCGATATGCCCCATTAGCATTTGAGGAGCCAATTGTGTATCTAGAGTCCATTGGAGGTGGTTGGCCCTGTCCGAAGTTGGTGGGTCTGGCGAGTTTCCGATAGGGACCATCGTCATCGTCGTCATCATATTTCAGACCAGGTACAGGAGGCAAAGGCGATGCTTCGTGTTGGCCTCCTCTTCCCCCTCCACCACCTCTCCCGCCACGTCCGCCCTTCTTCTTGGCTTTAAGTTGCCTCTTGTACTCGGCCTCCTTCTCATCGTCAGAGAACTCGATCTCATCATCGGCAACTTCTTCGTCGTGCCAATTACTGGCATCGGTGCCTCTTTCGCCCCGAAGTGCTTGTGTGAAAACGTATGACGCATGTGAAGGTGGATAGAATACCTTGGTCCCTAGCTCTAGACCAAAGGACTTGATTTCTTCCTCGTTTGTGAATTTTGCAGTATACCGCGGCTGCTTTACGCTGCCAATCAGGTCTGCAATGGCTGCAATGACCGCCCTGCTTTCAGTGCAGAGAACTGAGCCGGTATCAATAACCTGGTATTCGCCAGTCGTGTTCGCTTTGATAACCACCGTATTCTCGACAATGTGCTCGACCACGCCGAGTTCCGTTATCTCCATCTCGGGGGTTATTTTCACATCCGGCTTGGGAATAACCTCTTCGGGTACTTCATTTTTGGTTCGTATTTGCGCACCGGAACCGGCTCCTTTTGCTTTCCCCTCGCCCTCATCATCTGAGCCACCCTCCATCTCCATCAAAATGCGGGCCGTCTCCTCGGGGCCGAGTACCTTATAATTTCCCTCATCCTCTGATTCATCCTCCGAATCATCTGAGGTGCTCGAATCTGACGATGATTCGTAAGGCGACGAGTCTTCTTCCCATTCAGGACCTCCTTGGTCCCCGACTTGGCCCTCTTCGTTGCGAACCTGAACCTGTCCATTGGGATCCGTGCTGGTAGGCTGCTCTGTTGCATTATGCGTCTGCTGTGGCAAGGGGTCTAAACCTCCAAGTAAAGCCTCCAAACCGGACGTAAGAGACGGCGGACTAGGCGGTGCATCGGTTACCACTACATCGACATTCTCTTGCGACTGAGTGGACTGTGACTTGTCGAGCTCCATTGATTCTGTACCCTCGTTAAGTTCCGTCTCAACAGGCCTGGAGGATGAGCTATCATGTGGTAAAATAGTAGTATCCCCATCGGGGGCAGAAGCTTTTAGCCCAGAAGACTCCTGAGAAATGGTGGCTTGTGCTTCATCTTGGCCATTTGATGGCTGCGATAGTGTTGTGAGACCAGGAATCTGTACGTGCCCCGACATTTTGGTAGCAATATAGGGAAGCAAAATGTATCGCTGAAATTAGTCAGCGCAGTAGACAGGCCTTGGTAAATTTCTGATCGGGACGTTATGTACGATCAACGAATGAGTCTTGTTGGGGGAGTGGCGTAGTTAGCTTCAATACGCTTCTTCTTTAAGAATTGAAGATGCCGAAGCAGCAGCTTGACAAGGGTAGAAAAGCCGTGCAGACAGAAATAGTGCCCACCACAGCTGCCAATACTGAGAAAGGGGAGAGAAATGGCAATGGCCGATGCAAATACCTTTCATGAAGGTAATATTTTCTGAAAGGTACTTGATTCAGAAGAAATCACATGAAGGATCTTTTAATAGGTGAATGCCCAGCAGACAGGCAGGGACAGGTGGGAGCAAGAGAAAAATAAAGTGGACACGGAAAAACCGCCTTATCAAGATACGTGAAGTACGAAGATACTTGTTTACATCGGCGCATTAGGTCCGACCCGACGTCATATTCAATTGGCTTTTAAATCAGATGGGTCCTGAGCTCTTGCAGCTTTTGAGATTTTGTTGAACTGAACACCGTTTCACAGTCCCTTTCTGCTACTCACCGTTATTCAACTCGCGGTGATATTCAACCAAAATGCCTCCCAGAGCAGCGCAACAGAGAGAAGAGTTTGTTCATCCGAGTGCACGACATGCTAAAAAGAAGTACGCATATGTGAGAAGACGCCGGGTAACTATGGATCCCCTACTAACGAGCTGGTAGAGGTCCCTCGCCTTTTGCAATTCAACCCATCACTGCATTTTACATCTTTCTAGCAGCGAATGCCATCTCTGCTCTTTTCGCACCCATACAAGACTGTGATGAGACCTTCAACTATTGGGAACCGACACATTATCTGTCTCATGGCTACGGTTTGCAGACATGGGAATACTCACCTGACTTCGCGATCCGGAGCTGGTTTTATATTGCACTGCATGCTATAACTGGTAGTCTTAGACGACTCTTGCCCCGACCGACTAAGGTATGTGCTATGAATATTGTCTTGAATCGCAATAGTCTCATATTTTCAGGTTGCTCAATTCTACTTTATTCGATATGTCTTGGCGTTCATTTGTTCGCTATGCCAGGTGCTTCTGTTTCGAGTCATCAGTTTCACTCTGAATCCTAGGATCGGACTCTTCTTCCTCATGGCAACAGTCATGTCACCTGGCAACTTTCATGCGAGCACTGCCTACCTACCGTCTAGTTTTGCTATGTACATGTCACTTCTTGGTGCTGCTGCATTCATGAACTGGCGTGGTGGGCTCAGGACTTCTTGGGGCATCTGGTGGTTTGCCGTCGGCGGCATTCTGGGATGGCCATTTGCTTCGGCTCTCTGTGCTCCTTTCCTAATTGAAGAGGGCATCTTTGCAATGCTGAGCGACCGTCAGCGTTTCTATGAAACGATCCTTCGGGTCGGTCGAGGTGTCATTGCCGCTCTATTACTTGTGGTAGGTAGCACCTCGCTATCAGCTTGTTTCATCGTATCTTACTGAATATAGGTTGGTGATGCTGCTATCAACACGTTCTTCTATAAGAAGCTTGAGGTAGTTGCATGGAACATCGTCAAGTATAACATCTTCTCCTCGACAGGTGGTCCCAACCTCTATGGCACAGAGCCTTGGACTTTCTACTTTCGCAACCTTGCCATAAACTTCAACATGTGGTTCGTCCTTGCATTACTGTCCCTGCCATTATTCCTCATACAAAAGGCCATCTCTACGAAACACAACGGGTTCCAGTCTGGGTTGCGGACGATCGTATTTCTCTCACCATTTTATATGTGGCTTGGTATCTTTACCCTTCAGCCCCATAAAGAGGAACGATTCATGTACCCCATGTATCCATTTATTGCATTAAATGCTGCGATAGGATTCCATATCATCTTATCAGCCTTCGGAACATCTGATCCCAAGACACTCATTGGTAAGATTCCAGCGCGGCTGAAACTTCTAGTTGTCACAACCACGCTTCTATTATCCTTGGATCTGGGTGTAGCTCGAGTCATTGGCTTGTATACTGCCTACTCAGCCCCGTTGAAACTATACCAACCGCTTGGGGCTGGGGTAATTGAGGAGCAGGGCCTGGGTGGTCGCGGCGATCACGTGTGTTTCGGTAAGGAGTGGTATCGTTTCCCCAACTCTTACTTTCTACCTCGTGACATGCATGCGAAGTTCATTCGGTCAGAGTTCCGAGGGCTGCTGCCTGGGGAGTTCTCTGAGGCGCGCACAGGCTTTGGCTTTTGGAGTGGGACATGGTTGCCGACAAGGGGCATGAATGATCGTAATGAGGAGGACATGGGGAAGTATGTGGACATCAAACAGTGCTCATTCTTGGTCGACACACGATACCCAGAGAGCAAAGAGCCTCTACCTCCGAACGAGCCGGACTACATTACTGATGACGAGAAATGGGAAGTCATCAAATGCGAACCATTCCTAGATGCGGGGAACACGCACCTCTTAGCAAGGGTACTATGGGTACCAGAGTGGGATTTTATACCTGAGAAATTTAGGAGGAGATGGGGGCAACATTGCTTATTGCGGAGGAAAACGTAGGCATGGGAGGTAGGCTCTGAGACCAAGCCTCGACTCATAGGTAGAGGTAAGCGATCATTATTGATCGACGGTGACCCTGTAATGCAGCAATAATCGCCACGAATTTACACAACTACCTTGACCCCTTACATCGCCTTAGGCCTGGTGAGCAATGCGATTCTCATAAACCAAGCGCGCCGTAGAGAAGAGGGCATACGAAAACAGCGACAAAATTGATGGAATATACCACGCTTCTGATGCAACTAGCGAATTGTCAAGATCAGAGCTTTCCTCTATGCCAACTGAGCCAGTCCGAGTGTTTAAATGCCAGCACAACGATGGCAATCAGTTGGTTTGGTTATTACGCTGACTGTCTGTAGTAAATGATTTACTTTTCTGAGGCTGTCAATTGGGCAGAGATAGCCTTGCCACCTCTCTTGCTAACTCATGAATACTCGGTATTTGGAGTGACAAGTCCTTCCCCTCTTCTTAGCACCTATCACTTATCAACCTTGCATCTTCCCTTCCTGTCTCAAAACTAGTCACTTATGGATTGAGACTTTTATATAAAAAGCTTTGGCGATAGCTCCTATCGAACAACGAGCTTTGCTATTCGGATCCTCGTACCGAGACTTTTGCTCCGCATGAAGCTCACGTGGGCTTTATAAGTGACTAAGTCTAATGACTGGAGAACACCCCAGATACCATCGAGATCTCAGGTGATCTTATTAGACATTGCCATATTTTGTTAATGCATCGAGCACGATGTAACCTATGTACGTTCTGGCCGACCCAGGGCAAGTCCCTTACAGGTTGTCAAATCGAAGTGGTATGCAAGACCCCAATTTTAGCTAAGCCAACTGACTACATAAGCCATTAGGTATGCGATAAACGCCATTTGGTGGAACCTATATATACTTTGGACACCTATATCTGCCAAAATGACCCTCTAGATTTAATGGAGGTATAATCGTTCTGTATTACTCTGTGCCTCGGGATATGTCGCCGTCCGTACTGTCAATTTAAGCTTAGTAGAATTCTAGAAGCTCGGATGACTGGTCGGCGATTAGTTGCAGACAGCTTTCCTTAGCTTCGGCAGGCTGCCTTGTTTCTCTCGGGTCCCCCACGAATGATCTCATGCCAGGTTTAATACTACACTTTGTGGTAAAAAGTTGGTGCGCTAATTTGATCCAGAATAGATGCCAACAAACCTCAGTTAATGCGACGTCTCTATAATTGTATCATGATTGGGCTCTCAGGGCTCATCTAGCTTGGCAAATCTGCTTAGACCGCATCTCCATCACGAGCTTGCTGACGGCATGAGATCCGCAACCTAGACATCTAAGCCTCCCCGGCATTTGTAATACAAAACTATCACGGGAATTTTTATTGGTCTTTCCTTTGTGACATCTTTCTGACCTGTGACTACGTTGGCGCATTTGTTACCATTCATTCCGCCCTCACGATGGCATGGGGCTTCCGGCGCGAGGTGTGCCTATTTTTCATTGGTACGAACAGCAGCCAACACGCCGCAAGTGCGCTTTGACAGGAATAGTCTGTTGGTTTGTTGTCTTAACTGAAGGGAGAGTCGAATGATGCCGGATATCTTCACTATGCTCAAATCTATAAAGCTTGCCATGGCCAGACTGCGAGGCTATCAAGCTGACACTCCGGTGTTGCTCATATAGCCTTTATCAGCCGGCATGAAGAGCTTTATTATCGCCTTAGGCGTGGGCATAGCCTCCGGGCTTCCAACTCAACCCCAAGATGGATCTCGCCTTGTAGACGAGCTGCCAAAACTCGCACTCGCCAACATAACCGAAGTTAAGCTGGCTAATGTTCAGAACCGACGTCTGGATGGTCCATTCCTGGGTGTGGACTTCCCAGATCCTAGCACTATATGGGGCGACGATTCATGGAAGGCATACGGAACTTCATCCAACAGCAAGAATGTGCCAATCGCAACCTCACCAGATACCTACTCCTGGACACTCACTGGCAATGACGCTCTGCCGAACGTGGGCTCCTGGGTTGACCCTTCAGATCAAGCGATCTGGGCACCAGATGTGCAGAGAAATGTGCGCCTCCCAATATTGTTTTTCAGTTGCGTACATACGAGACCCTCTAACCATAATCCAAGGATGCCGGCGTATTTGTGATGTACTACACCGCGCACCAAAATGGCGGGTCACACTGCATTGGTGTTGCAACTTCGGATACGGCTCTTGGCCCCTTTACGCCTGGCGATAGCCCGCTGATTTGCGACAGCGCCGGTGGGGGTGCCATCGACCCCTCGGGGTATGATGACGGCGTGGATCGCTGGATCCTATGGAAAGTCGACGGAAACAGCCTCGGTGGCGCATCGACCTGTCACTCGGGCACGCCATCTGGCTCTTACAGCCCAACGCCTCTCAAGATCCAGAGGGTGGCACGGGACGCTACGACCTTGCTAGATAGCGCAAAGACGATCCTGGATAACGAGGGCGCCTCGAATGATGGAGTCGTGGAGGCCCCCTCCCTGTACAAGATCGCCGACGGGAACTATATCCTCTTCTATAGCGCGCACTGCTACACTAGCGACGACTACGACATCGAATACGCCTTCTCAAGCACTATCGACGGGGCTTACACTAACCGTGGGATATTGCTCCGCACCGCGGATGGGAAGGGTATCTACGGACCAGGCAGCCTTGATATCGATCCGAACGGTAGGAGTGTCGTTTTCCACGGAAGATTGCAAGCCAATCAAGGAGGTGGTGTACGCCAGCTATTCAGTGCTGAGCTCACTTTAGGCGGCGGGTCAGTTTCTTACTGATGGCTACCTATACATATTGCTTGGTGATTGGCGTTAAGCGGAGATATGATTTCATTTTGAGTAACACATAGCCACGGTTGAAGTGGCAATATACCTCCTGGATATGGCTTCAGCGAATTGTTTTTGCATATAACTTCTTGAGCATCCTAAGCTCGTTGGATGTTTGTTAACTGCGTACATGACATTATGTTCCGAAACTTCAAAAATACGAACAGATTATCGTAGCCTTTGGGTTGTATTTCCTATGTCTTTAAAGGGATGACGTAGGTACCCGCGCCTGGGCTACACCGGAATTGAGGATCAGATGGTTGCATCTTGTTCACAAGTTGTGTACCTTTGAGTCTTTCGTCCATCGACGAAACTTCTTTCCGAATGGGATGAAAATGGCCAGCCCAAGGACGGAGAAGCCGACGGTCAGGGCCATGAGCATCAAGACTGGCCCCAGGTATCCGGATTGTGCCGCCCAGTCATTGAAAAAGAAGATCATGCCGAACTGCTACCTGTCAAGATTGGGTTTCACATAAGATTTCCAAAATTGACTTACCCCGAAAGTATTCTTCACAATAGTGGCAGCAATCATGATCTCTCCAGGGAGCACCTTATAGCTATCAACCGCATAGGCGATGGCGATGGCCGGGATGCCCACAACCTACCACATAAAGAAGTTAGCAACTACAGTATTCAGTAACAATCGGAAGCCATCGGGGGCACAAGCGGGAGCGACACAGGGTACACCACTCCGCGATTGTGTCTCAGGGGCATACGCCACCCCGATCCCAGCTGAACGGGGCAAGACAAAAGTGGGTACTGACCTGCAGGCCGACAAGCATGTACCCGACAATCACGGTAGCCTCCCAGGGCCAGCTCCGTTGGTAACCAATAGCGGTGACGACCATGCCGACGAGGTTGGTGCAGACGTAAGGGATCAGCGCAGGTAGCCGCATCTCAGCTTCCAAGACCCCACCGTTCTTCCGAGCGCGCCGCAGCGCGATCCAGTCCGAGAACGGTCCGGCCGTCACGAGCGCGATGATGGCGCCGACGACAAACGCGAAGTTAATGAATCCGATCTGGTCTGGCGTAAAGAGGTACGGCGGCGGCCCAAAGACTTGCGCCTGGGTCAGGTTAAGGCCGAGCAGCGAATTGGCCGCGAACCCCATAGTGAGAGAGGCCCAGAGTACGATTGGGTAGAAGAGGACTAAATGCAATCAGAAGTTAATAACGCCTCTTTCATCATGAATATTTGGTGCTTCTAAGACATGTCTCGGCACTCTCGGTTCAGAAGTTGTTCTTCCCCAGTATGGCCTGAGACAAGATAGATTGGAAATGATGCGATCTATAATACGTACTCTGGATAGGCGATACAACATCACGTATCACGGAAGCGATGCCATGATTGACACGAAAGCGTGGCAAAACAGAGAATTGAGCGGCGACTGGCCGACCGTCCGTGATATGGGTTGAACTTCCCTTGGGGGGTGTTCTGCCAGAACGTACTTCGAAGCTAGTACCTGTGGCACCCTCTGGCTTATTGGATTCAGCCCAGAGATCGGTTTGTGTGCTAGATGGGCTCATTGCATTGCCTGGACGCTCATACTTGGTTTCAGGGTGAGCGACTAGGATAAAGATGAAGCTTGCCTGCAGCATGTCAGTCTCGATATCCAACAGACGAATTAAGTAACTAACCCCTTGCAAGATAGTGCAGACCCAGAACTTTTGATGTTGTTAGCTAAGTCAGAACTCGGAAGTCAACGTTGCCTTCGACACTTACAAACCATCTCCATGACATCTGAGCGGCAATGGCACCAGAAACGATTGGCCCAAGAAACAGGCCGAGGAAATAGGCCCAGCTGCGGAATTCATTTAAGTCAATGCCAGCTGATGGGTGAATACCTTACTTACAAGTATAATGCCATGCTACTTCCTCGTTGATGCAAGAATAGCAGGTCTGCGATGACCATGGGCATGATTGTTTCATTCGCGGAGGCGCCTACTCCTGAAATCACACGAGCCCCGATGAAACTCGGGTAGCTGGTAACAAGCCCCTGCCAGATATTGGCTAGTATGCAAATAACACTACAGACAAGGATTACGGGTCTACGTCCAAACGCGTTGGCAGCAGGGACAACGAGAAGGTTGGCGAAGCCGAGAGTGATAGCAGCAGCACCAAATAACATGTTGACTTCGGGAAGAGTCTTGTCGAACTCTTTCTGGAAGATCTGGGTCATGGGCGATATGGACAGTGGTGTCATGATGCTGACGAACACGAAGACAAACTGGTTGAAGATGACAATACCCTTCCATGTCGGACTCCAATTCTGCGATAGTGTCAATGGATATCTCAAGAGAAGGAGACCCAATTGAAGCTCCTTACCAGAGGATCTTCTGTGTTGCTGGTTGGCCGAGGGATAAGCACGAGCTCGGCGGCAAAGTCTTCGCCATGTTCCCGGCCCGTGAAGATGATCTCGGTGCCGGGGATGACGTCTTGCTTCTCGCTTCTCGTCATATTTCAAGGCAATACACTGGATAAATACAGATATGAAGGTTTCAGCATTATAGAAGGAGCATCTACATAGTAGGGAAGGCAGCAAGGGGCGGAAAGGCCCCCCTTATGTAGAAGACTCAGTCTATGGGCGAACTCATGTGCACTTTCTCATCAGGTTGATGCGTTTGATCGAAGATTGAACCCATGGTGAATCTAGGCTAGGTTTCACGTCTACCATACTGTGAAATCTATGAGTTCGTGATGAACTTCGACAAAGTAGACTAAAAATTAAGCTTCGGACAATTCTTCAACTGAAGGCTTCGGCACCGACGGTTGTGTTACCCTTCGTGGTCCAGTAGGATGAGGATTAATCCGCGATGTGGGCTCAGACTATATAATTGCTCGGCAGCCACTGTAACTATCTACCAACAGTTTCCGTACTTTATTACAAATTGTGGAATAGTGTAGCTGTTTGACGTTCCACGATTGACCCTGTTGAACGTTCACGCCGGACGTCCGAACTTTCCTAGATTACAATTGCCCGTGCCTTGGATTAGTGCTGAGGCAGCTTATTCATGAGCGGTATTTAGTCTTTTCAGTCTAGACACGTATCTGAGTAACCTCGAGGTAGTCATCGTCGAATGGGGTTGCCATGTGACAGGTCGTTAGAGGAACAATTGCAATGAGAGTGTAGTGTGTTAGCACTGTAGTTGAAGAGTCCTTTCTAGAATTGGATCAAGACAGTGCAACTGAAAGGGTAATTAATATATGCTAGTATTTCCTAAAGCTCACTCTATATCTAGGTGAAAGTAATACGAAGCTCAGAAGGAACCTCCTATCCCTCTCTTGAACGTAAAGTAGTATGCAGGTCTGACGGCGGGAGGGCCAGATGAAAGCTGCCAAGCCTGCAGGCCGTCGATAACCTTGTACCTATCTTGTGAGGAACGCTATTATTGATAGATAGAGTTGTTTAGTAGTGCAGCTTGCGATTGACGAGATTGATCAGCGGCTTGTCTGTCGCTAACTTTTCGAGGTTGATTTCCAAAACATTTAGAAGTCTGGTCCAGTAGAAATCGGTCTTCCAGCTGACATGTGGTGTTATAAGAAGGTTTGGTGCTTTCCATAGAGGATGATCACTGGGTAAAGGCTCAGGATCTGTAACATCAAGGGCGGCTCCTCGGATTTGCCCTGTCTCCAGTGCCTTGATCAGTGCTTCTTGGTTGATATGGCCGCCTCTCGCGATATTTGAAACGAAAGTCTTTTTCTTGCCTAGAATTTCAAATTGCTCATGGGAGAGAATATGTCGCGTTTCCGAGGTTATTGGCAGACTTATTACCAAGAGATCAAGGTTCTCCCCGAGGAATTTATTGACATCTTCCTTGGAAGCACCGTGAAACCACTTCGCGGGCATTAATCCGTCAGGATCACCAGTCCCTGGAACACAATAACTGTCATCCTTTCGTGATTCCGGTGTTAACCTTTCGCTGCGCGTGTAGGCATAGACTTCCATGCCCATCGCATTGGCTATACGAGCGCACTGCCTCCCAATCGCACCGTAACCCAGAATACCCCTGCCAGATAGCACCTTATTAGCGTGTGGCCATAATGAAGTAGTGAATAGACTCACATCCTTAAGCCTGCTGAGTCTTGCACTGTGATGTTTTAGAGTCAGTAGGTATCACCACCTGCAAGAAATTTGGAAAGTATGTTGAATTAAGAGACCTAGATATCCCATGCATAGCTGCTTGTGCCGGAGCCGAGAAAGGGGGATCACTATAGTAACATAAAATAGATGGAGAGCTGAATCACTCAGGAATTTTGCGTACCATGTGATACAAATGGAGAACTCCAATGTCCCGTTTTCATGTCAGCAGCATGTCGCATGAAGTTGTGCTGATGTGACAGCCAAGTTCCGATGACCCATTCCGCGATTTGAGGGCTTCAAACCTATCAGCGACTATCAAGATGCGAATTCTCAAACCCACCGGAGCGGATCAAGAATGCTGACTTACGGATGAACGCCGTTTGCTGTACAGAAAATGACATTTTCATCCTGATATTTTGGGTGGTTCGGCCACCTGTCGGCACCGGCAGAGGTGAGCTGCACGAAGCGAACCTTGGGCACCAAGTGTGCCGGCGGTGGCATGTAGGTGGCGAGCATGGTGACGCCATCCCACACTTGATCGCTGACATCTTCAGGCTTCACTAATGTGCGATCCTCGTTTACTGTATTGACCCATCGCACGTTGAATCCAGGATATAGGTTGGTTATCCGCTCTACCCATTCTGTTTCTGCCTTCGTGGGGAGGAAGACGAGGAGAATATCATCACTTAGTGACGAGGGTCGCCCATTTTGATTAATCTTAGAAGACATGCTGTTGGTGCAGCGCTGATATGTTCACTTGGTTTTCAAGAATTAAGTACCTTATTCAATCGGTAGCGAGTTGGATGTACCGCATGAATGTAGATATCACGAAGCTGCTGATGACAAATGCGAGAAGGAATATGACGTGCTACAGCGTGCTACATGTACGGTAGATAAGATGGCTCCGAATTCCGTTGTCTGATAAATAACTGCCTATTGATATGTTGAACATGGCCATTACTAAGATAGTAATGTCCCATAATTAGCGGATACCTACAGATGCTATAAATGATTTTCTCAATAGGTTGCCATCAACCTCGGTTGAATTTTTGAAATGTAGCCTAAGGCTGTAAGCTTAGGCAGTAGTACAGTTGGTATGTGCATACCGTAATAAATGTACATACCACTATCAGGTATGCATACAATCGTCTGGTATTATTTCATATTCTGGTAAACTATGTTAGTCCTAGGATATAATGCTTCTTACGCACCTCGTGATGCTCCTTGGAGGCTGGATGCTGAATACATGTTGAAGTCGCACACGCCTGTCTTATTTAGTAAGGTGCCCAAAATTTAAGGTACTGCACAGTTGCGTCCGAGGAGGATCTCCCAGGAAAGGGTGACATCTTGCACCGAAAGAAAGAAATTGGTATGATATATAGATGGGGGAGATGGATGGGTTTTTTGCTTCGATTTTAAGCTAACAAGTCTTCGGTATTGCCATTTTCGTCATTCATTCTCTCGGCCATCCCTACTGTTTCCTATGGATGGTTTCCTATCTTACGTAGAATTGCGTATGGTTTATGAACATTGGGTATGGAATGGAGGTATATCTATAGTAGTTTATGAACGTTGAGACTGATCACTTGTTGTTGATAGAGAATACGAAATCCTATGTTTGATGAACGTGGTTTAAAATATATAATATATTTCATCGCCTCGTTTAATTCTGAACGTGTGCTTTGAGTAAGCTACGTATAAGTTCTAGGGAAAGTGCCGCTCCCGTGAGCGAACGGGTGAGAGGGCTTGGTCTGAGCTAGATATTGGTAATGATATATACTCGATGCGATATGTCAGTAAGATATAAAGCAGCTTAACTTAAAAACTTTGACATTATCGCAAAAATAACAATTATCATGCTAGATGTGCTCTGGAAAACTTAAGTGGTATGATAGCTGGCAATTCATTACCCGATGAATGTATGAACACGTGTTTAATAGCTCCCGATTCTTCTCCGCCTCATCTTCCCCATAATGTAATTATCATGCACCTTCCCTCATGACACCCTTTCAATAATCTGGCACATCTTCCTACCTATCTCAGCTAAGACGAAGTCTATTCCTCATCATAACAATTCTCTTTGTGAATTTACCATCCTTGATCCTATTAGTTGAGCTTGCATTATGTATTAATTCTCCTTTGTATTTCTTGCAAGACGTGATACATTCGGAGCTAGTTAACTTGAACATGCCGCTGTTAATTTTATTGTAAATATTGTGATTGATAAAACGAGCCCACTCTGTCAAACGTTAAGACAATTATGAGGATCGATTGGTCATGTATCTACACCGAGAATATGTAGCATGTATACCATGGTCTTAAAGCAGTCAGCCTTCATTCTCCTCAAAGGATGAAACGTCATGTCTATAGGCAATTATTATCTGGAAAGCACAACCTGCAAGTCCAGCTTGTTGTAACATAGTCATTGAAGACTAATTCATGGTTAACGCAGGATTGTAAGATAAAGATTCCTTAGAGTCTCGAAGATAATCATTCATCTATACGTCTCTCTTTAGATCATCCCGAGTTTTCTTCAATCTCTCAAGCTTATATCTCTCGAAGTGGTTGTGAGGCTCACGGGAGTTAGAAATGAAGGAAGAACAGGATTTCACAATAAAAGTAGGAAATAGTGAGAGAGACATAGCCTCCATATAAATCCGTGCAAATATTTTAGGCAAAGTATACTAATTAGTCTGTAGCTACCTTATAGCAGACTCATTTGGATCTTCAACGAAATTCTGGTTATCCAACTACTCTTATTTAGGAGGAAAAAGAAAAGAAAAAAGACCGTCAATATAGGACAAAGTAACGAGGTACATAATGACTTCTATAGTGCAAGGCGATGTAAAGAAAGGATGGAGCCCTTTTATATATGTGCCGACGGTGGCTATGTGTAGGCCCGTATTTAGCCCTATAGACATATATTAACAAACACATCATTAATTTTCAAGCTTGATTCAACAGACATGCCTTACGTACCAGATATACTTTCACATTTGACCGTCGTTAATTTACTTCTAGGGCTAGCAACTCACTATTTTACTTATCATAGACTTATATATAGGAGTCCCATAGGACTCCTACCAATTCCTATAGGAAGTGATAGGACTCCTATATAAGTCCTACGCTAGTGGTAAGACTCCTACGAAATTTCCCTCCCATTATATATTCCTATAGGACTTTTATAGGAAATGTATATATATTAATAGGACAGATGGGATTTCGAAATAATTATAAAATAATTGACTGAGACTTATATATTAGTACAAATTAGCAAATACTTAAATGCTTATATTAATAAATAGTAAAGGTATTTATATAAAGTTTCGTATCTTAAACGCCAGTATCTCTTAAAAACCAAATGCTATTAAATTATTACTTTAATTAAGCTGTAGAGAATTATTTTTTTGCAGTTTTAAATTATTGACCTTTTTTTTGTATCTTTCGGTTTTTTAAAGTTTGTCGAGTTAGTGTAGCCTGATGTTATTTTAGAGCCGTTTTTTTTTGTACCGCCCGATTTTTCCGAGCTACTTTTTTACAGTATGTCTGTCGTTTTAGTAAATTAGGCGTATGATTTTTTAATTATGCTTTTTGTAAAGTTAGGAAACGACTAATAATTATTTTTATTAAAGTTATATTTTTAATTTATAGTATAACTCGATTGGCGTAAATATAAATTAAGTTAGATATTAAAAACTTGTTAGATTATTTTATGATTATTTTATTGATAACTATATTTTTTATTATTTCCGTTATAATAGATTTAGCTACTTTTTAAAGGCTAAATATAATAGAAGCTTGCTATTTATATTTTATACTAAATTGCTAAGAAACTTCCCGGGCGAATTATTAAAAAGCAGCTTTAGAAATTAAAAGGTTAGTACTTTTTTAGTAACGACAAATTTTACGTAAAGTAGCGACTATAACTAGATTAGTGAAATAATTATGAAATAATTTTTTTACGTATTTTCTGGCCTTTATTTGCGTACTTTTGGTTGCCGCGCGTTAGGCGTACTAAAAGTAGGAGTCTTTTTTTTTGTCTGTTTTTGAGGTTTTTCTTTAGTTGATAAGATAGGTATTTTACGAGCTATAGTTTTACGGCCTTTTTTATTTACGGTAAATTGAACTTTTTTAGGCCTAAGGTCGGTATTTTTTCTTTTTAAAGGTGGTAGATTTGTATTAGTGTATTGCTGTCTTTTTTCGGTGGAGTTTTTAGTAGTTATAATAGTAACTTTATTATTTATATCTATTTTTTTATCGTTCTCGTTATTTTCGTTATTGTTATTAGTTTTATAGTTAGGTGCTGCTTTATTATATTTATTTCGGTTATTGTTTTGAGAAATAGGATTAGGATTATTATCCGAGTTTAATATAATCTGGAATTTTTTATTGTAATACCGATCGTTATTACTATTTTTATTTATAGAGTTATCGGTATTACTATTTTTATTTATAAAGTTATCGGTATTATTATTTTTATTAGTAAAATTGTCGGCATTATTATTTTTACTTATAGAGTTATCGGTATTAGTATCTTTATTTCTAAGGTTATTATTATTTATTTCGGTGTTATTGTCGGCGTTATTTTCAGTTATACCCTAATTTTTTGCGGATAGTTGTTTTTAAATTTAATTGTCGATTTTTAGTGCTAAAATTGATGCTTTTTGATTATTAGGCTGAGGCTGAGGCTTAATCGTATTCTTTTTTAATATGGGATTTATAACTCGCGAAAATTTACGCTTTTTTTATAAAGCTTATTAATATCCGATTATTTTATAATTATTTCATTATTTTATTAAAGGGTTTAGATTATTACTATCGGCAGTTTTTTTATTTATTATTACGTTTATAAATTTAGTAATATCGGTATTTTATATTATAAAGAATAAGTATACGATTATTTCTTGATTATTTAGGGGCATTTACCTTAGCCTGATTAGTGGTGAAAATTAGACCCTTAGACTGGGAATTATTTAATAACGTACGTTAAAATCTAGTTCTGACATTAGATTTCGAGTTATCTATTTATAATAATTAGCGAATAATTACTAGCTGGATGTTTTATTTTATACCTTAAGTTAGCAGTTGCTTATAAATAGTTTTTAAATGCTATAGTCGGTTTAATATAAATAAATATATAGTTAAAGGTCGATTATTTCGTAATTATTTCGACCAATAAAGTAAATCTAATTAAAAGCGACCGCAGGAAATAATAGGAGTAATAGAGGTAAAAAAGTGAAGTAGTTATATATAAGCTTTTTACCGGTTGTATTTATTTAAAAGTCGATTATTTCGTAATTATTTTAATTAATTTATTAAATTTAATTAAATGCGACTGCGGGAAATAATAAAAATAATAGAAATGAAAAAAGTAAATTGGTTATAAGTTTTTTATTAGTCGCATTTGCTTAAAAATCGATTATTTTGCGATTATTTCGATTAATTAATTAAATTTAATTAAATGCGATTGCGGGAAATGATAGGAGTAATAAAAGTAAAAAAAGTAAATTGATTATAAGCTTTTTACCGGTCGCATTTACTTAAAAGTCGATTATTTCGCGATTATATTAATTAATTAATTAAATTTAATTAAATGCGATTGCGGGAAATAATAGGAGTAATAGAAGTAAAAAAAGTAAATTAGTTATATACTTTTTACCGGTCGTATCTGTTTAAAAGTCGATTATTTCGCGATTATATTAATTAATTAATTAAAGTTAATTAAATACGACCGCGAGATGTAATAGGTATAATAGTTGTAGCGAAAATTAATTGAATTATATAATATATAGTATGTAGTAAAGGGTGTAGTAAAGGGGGGTATAATAGGTAGGGTAAAATTAAATAAATGATTTAAAAAAGTGGGGCGTTTTAATAAAAGGGAAAAAGCACTTTAAAAAATTAATTATATATAAAAAGAAAGAGCACTTTAAAAATTAATTATATATAAAAGGAAAGAGCACTTTAAAAAATTAATTATATATAAAAGGAAAAAGCACTTTAAAAAATCAATTATATATAAAAGGAAAAAGCACTTTAAAAAATCAATTATATAAATATATAAAAATTAATTATATATATTAAA
>MU385802.1:0-74018 GCA_022497155.1 Whalleya microplaca
CGGCCCTCACCCCTGGCACACCAACCATATCTCTTCCCTCCCCCCATTACACATTACTCCCGCCCCCCGCCAACCCCCCCCCCCCCCCCCCCCCCCCCCCTTTCTCCTGTTGATCATATAAGGGCGTCTATCAGATGCACACAATAATAACAGCGGCAAAGCGGCAAGATGGAGAAGAGAAAGAGAGAGATCGAGACAGGGAAGCGCCAGCATGAGAAAAGCGGCCCAAGACACCCTTAAGACCCGCCGCATATGCTTACGTACAGACATTCGGTCTTGGCGTTTTCAGATGCCCTCACGATTTCAAATCTTCAAATCCCCCCTTCCCGGCCCCCCGGGACGCCAACCCCCCACAGACCCGGCGCGGTGCCAAGCTGTCGGAGGTCTCTGCCGATCAAACAGCGGAGCCACCCCGTCCCATTCTAGTGAACCCCGTACCCACCAGCCACAACGTATGTTTTGACGGCAGCTGAATTCGTCACATAGAAGTCTGAAACCAGAAACCACGAAACCTCGAAACAATACGCCCACGTAAATCAGGCAGTGTCGTCCCCTGCGGACCAATCCGCTCCAGCCTGAAAATAAGCATTGCGCGCACCCGATTGGCTCCCGGCACTCGCCAAGCCCAGATTGCGGCTCTGCCTCTGTTTCGAGGCGCCGCTGATCACTCTCGGGATATTTTTGATACTAGGAATCGGGGTGCATATGTATAATGCAGTGTCGTAGATGGCTATGCGTATGCACATGAAGGTGTGGCTGCAGCGCGTCCGAATGGGATGCCCTTGTTCGTCCCATTCGACCCTAGGCTTGTTTATCTTGCTTAGGTGTGTGTGTGTGTGTATGTGAGGGGCATATTGTTTTCTCGTGGCGTTTTGTGTATCCACCATTTCTGTTCCGTGGTGTGGGATGTTCCTATCGCAATACTTATCGCAACTAACCAAGGAAGAAAGGGACGAAGCAATCTTGTCCCGACGGGGATGCATAGTAGATCGCAGGGATCTAGAGCTTCGCCAAAGCCTTGCGTTCTGCAGTCTACTTGGCGTTGGTAATAATCTGTCGAGATATCTTGGCCTTTACGAGTGTCGTGTGCTCTATTACTAAATACAGTTCACCTTGGCCTTCGTCGGATGTATTTCTGGGCATTGTATCACGGCTACGGAATTTGTTTCAAAAGCTTCGGGGACTCCGCGTTGACTTCACTTATGCCGGTTAATATTGGAACAGAAGCCGGCAGTGGTCAGAGATTAGCGTAGGGGACTTTCCGACTTTGAGACTTTCAGATTGTATGGTAATTTTCTTAGCTTTTTTATTGTTCGTATCGGATTCGCTCTATGTATCTATATCTGCCTCATAACAATGACAGGGTATTATTGTACATGGAATAGGCTTTCGATCCGCTCTGTTATTACATTTGCCTTTCCAGCTAAGGAGATCCTACTTCGTAGTAGCTGTCGTAGATCATAACGCCCAGCTCCCTACATTCTCACCGACGCCTCCCCACGGGCTTCGACTTCGCATTGATTATCTCCGTGTTTGTGTGTTGCAAGCCTTTCATTCACCCAGTAGTAGGTTGGTGGGTTCAGCTTCATGATGGTATCGCTCGAGGTATAGAAACGGATTTTTGTCGAAGCCCTTCGTGGGGCGGCGCTATGCTCACTCTTAAATGGCAAGCCAGTATGGAGACGCTGCAAACGAGATGCGGTAAAGACTGTGTAAATTACTCGCACGGTGTATATATATGTAGACCACTCGAGTAATTGACAAGAGTAGTCTTCACACACGCAATTAAAGGGTGGATATCCCAATTCCCTCCAATGGTCATCCTCAGTCTGCATCGCTTGGGAAAGTTCGCTGCCCGGACGCCAGGTTGGCTCGGACAGTTCAGCGATAGGGTATCGCGACGTAGGATTGTGGTTCCGCCAAACCTGCCGACTCCTCCGCTCCCCGAAGTCGCTAGGTCGTTGGCAAAAGCCGTCCTCGGTTGTTCCTTTAAGCAAAGGCACCGACGATGGACATGCCGGTAGCTATATAGAATTAGAAAGGGGCAGTAGGGGGTTCGAGACATGATATGCTTACCGCCAAGAAGGACCCACAGAAAGGCGATCTTCTTGTCCTTCATCGTCAATGTGTGGTTCGATTCCTCAGACAGGAAATCCTCGGCAAGCAAGTCTACAAGGGCAGCGTAGATCAGAAGACCGGAGGAACTGGAGACATTGTAAGCATTGTAGTTCTGGGAAATCGCTCGGGATCTAAGTAACTTACATCGAGTTAAAGATACCGACGATGATTAGACCGAAGGCACTGTTGGGGTCGTACGAGTTGTGCGCAATCAGACCAATAGCCTGTCCAATAGGGGCAGTGGTACCGAATGCAAAGACTAAGAGCCAGGGTCGGATGCTTCCCTTAGGGTACGGCACTGCCGCAATACGGGAACCAAGACCTAGACCCTCGAACATTTGGTGGAACAGGATGGCGACCAACAGGATAACGAAGCCCTCGATGGTGATAGAGACAGTCATGCCGACGAAAACGGAGTGGAACAGGATACCACCTTCGAGTAGCGTAATGTTCATGGACATCTTCTTGTAAACCAATGGGTCCACGGGCTGGCCCTCCTCGTCCCACATGCTCTGCTGGGTGACCTCGATCTCTTGTTGCTTAGGCTGCTCGGGCATTCTAGTCGTGGAAGCCTTGATCATGTTGACCAATTCAAGGCGCTGGCGAACGTATTGCTCGTAGAAGACGATGAACCATGGGGGCATCTCTGAAGGGGGGAGATCCAAATCGGCACCCTGCGCAGCGAACGGGTTTTCTTGCTGGTATCGAATGTTTTCCTCGTACATCTTCTGAGCAAGTCTCTTCTCATCATCGAGTTCCTCCGCCTCGAAGTTGTTTAGACCGGGAGCTCGCATCGGGCGAGGGGGGGCGGCCATCGGAGCGGGGGCATGTTGTTCAAATCCAGTCGCGCCACCGTGGGAGTGACCGCCCATCTTGTTGTTCATCCACATCTCGATAATGAACAGGATGAAGAGCGAGCCCATCATGATAACACCGGGCAAGGGTGGGTAGTCCTCGATGAAGAGATCTGGAAGACATGGGTCCGAAAGACTGAACCAGGCGGTGGGGAGAAGCTGGAGTATGGGTTAGATTCGAGAATGATAAGAATTGGACCCATTCGCATCTTACATGGACGAAGGCAGTTGCTATCAAAACACCTGTACCAAAATGTTTACATGCAAAGAAGACTTTTTGGGGAACCTTCAGCCAACTGATCTTCTTCGCGGCGACGGGAAAGCCAGCGCCTATGTGAACAATTAGTTTCGTGTACTTAGGCTGAGAAGCATTTTATATCTTCATACCGAGACATGACGCAGCTAGGACAAGGACTGTAAATGAGTATTAGCATTGGATATCCAATATCACCAGATATTCTCTGCCACTCACAGAGTCCCACAGTATGTAGAGCAAGGTCGTACTCTCCGGCCTCCTTATCGCTGCCACAGACGGGCTTAGGTGAATCCGATCCCTCAGACATTTTGAAGTTTCTTTCAACTTGCTTCCTTTACCAAACGAAAAAATACGGCAAATCGTAGGAAACGAAGAGAACGGAACGTGAAGATTCGACAGTCGCCGACTGGTAATCTCACCTATTACAGATGATAATTTCGGTATAAGAAAAAAGGGACAGTATAAAGTCGTCCCGCGACCAGTGAATGAGAATAAACAGACAAAAAGGCTTCGATCCTTCCGCCAAGAGAAAAGAAGACGAAAAAAAGGAAAGGCTTCAAGAAAATAAAGACCGATCTCCTAACACTGAACAGGCACGTAAGAAGTGAATGGCCAAGAGATTCCTTGGAAAATCTTGAGGGTCTTCTCTTTTAATATGCATTGCTATGGCAAACTCGGATGACGATCATCGCGTAGCCTTGAGACGGAGACCCTTGTCTCTCCTGATCGAACCATACTTGCGCTGTCAAGGTTGAAAATAGATCTCGACTATACTTTACACATTTGGGATAATTTGATAGTCTACCCTTGCAGCAGATCGCAAGGAACTTTGTGATCGGGCAAGTCGAAGCTGACGAGCCCTGACACCTTGTTCTTAGTCAAGCGTATGTATAGCGAACCACAAATCTAGCCCAGAGACTGCCCGTCAAGTCGTTTCAAGACACTCACTGGATCATGAACGGATGTCGACATGACCTGAACAAAGCAATAGAGGTTGACGATCATGCTGGAGTTTGTGAGAGCTTGGCATGAGCCTCACCTGGGCGGATCTCTGCGAGGCCACCAACCCAAGCCCCATGCTACTACGTATGTAGCAAATAGACGCGTGCTAAGCATTTCTTAGACTTTGCCTCGCAAAATACTGTACTACGTCGTACACTATTGTTACGGGCATTACATACATACATGCATGCATGCATGTGCGCGGAGCTGAGATGCTGGTTAGCCAAGTGCCGCAGACGATAGGAAACAACAAACTATGTGTAATGACTGAAGGAGTGAAACGGGTCCCCCAGACCAGTCCAGTTCGAGTAAGCACATGCCCATACAAGAGTCGCTTCAAACAATGGACTTGACCGTAGCGGAACTGTGGGCGGCGACTTCAACGAGTCGGAGTTTTGTTTGATAGACGTCTATGCCTGGTTGGGAGAAAATACGGGGAACCCATTGAGGCTCTTGGCAGTTACGGCAAATGCTGTTTATCCCGTGGAAAGGTGCATGATGGATGTTGCGAGAGCAGGAGGTTGGACGTCGTCTAAAACATTATCACGCTTGGCATACCGAGTCCGGGGTAGTGTGGGTATCTTATAGACATTTTGTTTGGTCAACTTTGTAGTGTTAAGCTCGAGAGCCCGTTTGGCTGTAACAGTGACTGCCACGGCACGCTGGTATTCCGCCCGGGTCCAAGCTATTTTGTCCAATTAGAGATATCAAGGATCAGCTCCATCCCACGCAGACAGGGGGATCTCCCTGCTCAGGCCAATTAAATAAGCGGTCCAAGCGGAATCGACATCTGCTTCACCGCTCGCCACGGCGCAGAATCCGCGTAGATAGGGCTTCTAGAGTATGCAGAGAATGGATCTGCTATCAGATAAAATTGGAATGAGGAGATTCAATGACGTTGTCGTGCAAGTGGAGCGCATGGGAGCGCATTGCAACGATAGACCACGGTTGGTTGCCTCCAATTCGCCATCAGAGCTCTGGTCTGGATATAATATGAGTCTCATGGACAGAGATCGGCCTGCTCCTCTTACATCCAAAACATTTTTTGTATTGCACCCTTCCCAGAGCATAATTTCATCATGACGAATCCGGAGTCGCAAAACAACGCTCAGCCAGCAGGTCAGTTGTTCCCATCTCCATTTGTTTCCTAATTCTGCTATGTGGTACCATGGAAACATTCACTTCCGAGGGCTGAAGTGTTTTGAATCGGTCATCCCATGCTCGAATATCTGTATAATCTCCAATTCTAAGGTTGCAACTGACCTTAGGTGAAGACAACACTGCCGCCCAAGCAGCTGCAGCGCCCGATGTCATTACGCCCGCGGAAGCAAGCAGCGCCACGGTGGAGGAGAAGAAGGATGGTAACCTGTCCTCCTCCACTGAGAAACGAGAGTCCACTGCCGACTCATCCATTGAAGCAGCAGAGACATCTGCGTCCGAGGTCAACCCGGCGGATCCCATGAACTTCAGTCGCCATCGTCGTGAAAATGTGTCGCACAAGCAGATGAAGATTGACCATCCAAAGGGTAACAAGAGACAGCTCAAAAAGTTTTACAGCCGCCAGAATGAGCTCATCGACCAGTTCCTTGGTGCCGACGATGAAGAACGACAACAGGTAGAGGAGGATATACGGATGGCTCCGAAGATCAACTTTGCCGTCCGAGCCTCCTTCGTCGTTAATTTCTGTCTTTTTGTGATTCAGCTGTATGCTGCCGTTTCGACTGGGTCCCTATCGGTAAATGACCCTTGGGTGCGATACAATTATCCTGTGAACTTAGTTGACCCTTTTGATAGCTATTTGCAACGGCCGCAGATGCCTTTGTTCGTAAAACTCTTCGCTCTGATGAAGTGCTGCCAGTTGACCATGATGATAGATGGATCTCGTCTCCTCTTTTGTGATGTTGATAACTTCAATCCTTGCCGCTAGACCCAGCGTATACAAATATCCAGTCGTAAGTAGCCTATTGGGATCGCATGACATGTGTAACTGTGCGCTCATACTGGGGTAGGGCCGCAAAAGGATTGAGACCATCGGTATCATCCTGTTCTGTGCATTGATGACTACCGTTGCCATTCAGCTGCTCGTAAGTTGCTATACGACACGATACATGGTATCGACCATAGTGCCTCTAACACCTGCCTCTTAGGTTGAGTCAGCTCGTACCCTGGGCGACGGGCCAAGTGAATCCAAGGAGCTCCAGCTCGTCCCCTTGATCTGTGTAGGCATTGCCAGTAAGATATTCCACATTGCCCCTGGTATGATACCGCGACTGACATGGGTGTAGTCGCCGCCAAGACCAGTCTGATGTTCTACTGCCTTGCGTACCGCAAGTATCCATCGGTTCATGTCTTCTTCGTAAGTGGGACAGCGATGATCATTGAAATCCAGTGCCTGACCTCCAGCAGATCGATCATCGTAACGACATTGTCGTCAATGTCTTTGGTCTGATCATGTCGATCGTGGGTGATCGATTCGTGTGGTTTTTAGATCCGATCGGTGCCATCTGCATCGCTCTTCTTATCCTCTTTTCCTGGATTGCCAACGCTTTCGAGCAAGTATGGCTACTTGTTGGAAAGTCGGCCCCCAGGGAATTCCTCTCTAAGCTCATTTACATGTGCATGACCCACGACCCGCAGATCCATAAAGTTGATACGGTAAGTGGTCTCCTTGTGATATCGGATGAGATACTAACAAATTACAGTGCCGCGCGTACCACGCTGGCCAGCAATACTATGTTGAGGTTGATATTGTCATGGACCAGAACGTTCCGTTGAAGGTCTCACACGATGTCAGCCAATCTCTGCAGAGAAAACTCGAAGGTACGCATATAGAAATCCACAGAGCCCATTCAGCAATATATGCTTATTATCTTCTAGGTTTGAGTGATGTCGAGCGTGCATTTGTCCACGTTGACTACGACGACGACCATGACATCCACCAGGAACACAAGCCCCTGTACGAGAAGAAGAAGAACCGGAGAAGCCTTAAGGACATCTTACTGTTCAGGAAGAAGGAAGGGCAAGAAGTCATCGATCAGACACCGGATACCCCAAGATGATGACCACAACGGCACCTTGCAACCCACCACCGTCCGTAAGGAGACAAAAAAGAGACGCGACAAGCCCGGGCATCATGGCAAGAAAAGAAGCGCCAAGACCCGTAAGCTTGCGGTGATACTCGCCGCGGATTGTACGACCGAACCTCAATCATAAAAGATACCAAAAGTGCGAAAGACCGACCATAGCGCGATTCGATTCATACACATACACATAGTGCGTACAGTTGACAGACGAGCGAATATATCACATAATAGCCCAGCTTTAGAGCAGCGAAGACGACCTCGGAATACTTCTCGGGGCAGGCTTGCTCAAGGCTGTTGTCAAAAACAAAAAGAGCGAATAATACAAAATAGCTAGACTAAAATGTGTCTAATGTCAATTCATTGGAAACCCAAATGAAGCAAGACTTATTAGATCAATAATGTGAGAGATAAGAGGGCTAAGAGAGTTGCGAGATTGTGAGTGGTACTCATCGAGCTTAGCACCTTACACAGTACCTAGATACTAGTAGACTTATCTTATCTTAGATCTTAAGAAATCTGTGGCTGGTGACGATTCTCACTTACACCGAGTGTGGCTGAAGCTCATCAGTTCCAAAATCGCTGATCGTATGATTGCAAATTCAAAAACTCCCATTCGATCTCGAACGCTTCGTCCCGAGGGAAAGTTTTCCCTTCCACCACCACGAAAATGTCGCTCCTACTCCCCGGGATGCGCAGGGCAGCGCTCAGACTCCCCACCGCCCCCTTCATCTGCCGCCAATGCCTCCGCCAGCAGCCTCCGCGGACAGCTCCGTCCTCGCGCGTCCTCCAGTCTCTTGCCCGTCGACAGTCCGTACGATATGCTAGCACCGGGTCGACCACGGCGGCGGCGGCCGACTCCCTGGCCGCCGCGAGGACGAATGCATCCGCGCAAGCTGCGAAGCGCGCGTGGCCCGAAACGAGCTCGAAGTCCGTCGCGTACTGGCTGATTGGAAGCGCAGCGAGCGTCTTCGGCATTGTGGTGTTCGGGGGACTTACAAGATTGAGTGAATCGGGGTAGGTACATACATAGTTACAGGGTCTCACACACTCGTAGCCCCAGCAAGCCCTACTACATACTTACTTATTATGCGCACGCCACTAACCGTATAACAGACTCAGCATAACAGAATGGAAGCCCGTGACCGGCTCCCTCCCCCCGCTCACACAAGAAGACTGGGAGGCCGAATTCGCCAAATACCGCGCGTCGCCGGAATTCAAGCTGCTGAACTCGCACATGGACGTGTCGGAGTTCAAGAAGATCTACTACATGGAGTGGACGCACCGGCTCTGGGGCCGCTTTATCGGGCTCTCCTTCGTGATCCCCACGGTCTACTTCATCGCGCGGCGGCGCGTGACGCCGCGCCTGGCGCGTCACCTCGTCGGCATCTCGGCCCTCATCGGCTTCCAGGGCTTCATCGGCTGGTGGATGGTGAAATCCGGGCTGACGGACGACCTGTTTGCGCCGGGGTCCCATCCCCGCGTCTCCCAGTACCGCCTCGCGGCCCACCTCGCCACCGCCTTCGTCTGCTACTCGTGGATGCTGCTCGCGGGGCTGCGCATCCTGCGCGAACGCCGGCTGCTCGCCGACCCCGCCGCCGCCACGAAGCTGTTCGCGGCGCTGAAGAACCCCGCGATCGCGCCCTTCCGGCGCTCCGTGGCGGGGCTCACGGTGCTCGTGTTCACGACCGTGCTCTCGGGCGCGCTGGTCGCGGGGCTCGACGCGGGGCTGATCTACAACGAGTTCCCCAAGATGGGCCTGGGGCTGACGCCGCCGCGCTCCGAGCTGTGGGATAAGTTCTACCAGCGCAAGGAGGACGGCTCGGATCTGTGGTGGCGCAACATGCTGGAGAACCCCAGCCTGGTGCAGCTGGACCACCGGATCCTCGCCACGACCACGTTCGTCACCATCCTCGCGCTGTTTGCCTACGCTAGGACGGGCCGTGTTGCGGCTGCCTTGCCCAGGGATGCGCGGAAGGGCATGATGGGCGTCGTCCACTTAGTGTCTCTACAGGTCGCCCTGGGCATCAGCACCCTCATCTACATGTGTCCGATTTCGTTGGCCGCCGCGCACCAGGCGGGTAGTTTGGCATTATTAACAGGGGTCCTCGTCCTGGGCCACCGTCTACGGGTACCGAAGTCAACACTCGCTTTGGTCCAGAAGAGAGTGGCGGCGGCGGCGAAGCGGCAATAGTCTCCTTCATCCAGGCTATGTATGTACGATTGGGGTTGCTCACGAGACAGATACCATGTACCATATATAGAACTTGACGCTTCTCACTACTGTCTTTTTTATGCGGAACCTAGTCTGATCTACCTCGGACTCTACTTTACAGGTTTGATGGACAGCTTGTGATGAAATCTTCCCGTTTACAACAAATGACGCGGTTCACTCAATTGAATATTGTCTATTTGTGGGCTGTATTGAACGGTGGTTAGTACCCCACCAGCGACAGAATAGATAGATAGGACGGCAGTACTTACGAATATCTTCAATGACAGGGACTGATGGTTCCTCTGCGCCTCCTACCGCTGCTGGCCCTTTCTTCTGCTCGGGATTCATGAACGGGAATAGCAGCACCTCCTTGATGCTATAGTTGTTAGTAAGGAACATGACCAGACGGTCAATACCCAGACCCCAACCGGCAGTTGGAGGCAGACCGTATTCAAGAGCATTCAAGAACGTTTCGTCGATCATCTGGGCTTCGTCATCTCCCTGGGCCTTCTGGTTTGCCTGCTCTTCAAACCGCAGCCTCTGTTCGAACGGTTGATTCAACTCGGTGTAGGCGTTGGCGATCTCCTTCTTGCAAACGAATGCCTCGAATCGCTCGGTCAGACCAGACTTGCTACGGTGGTCTTTGGCCAGCGGTGACATGATCTTCGGGTGCTCCGTAATGAATGTCGGGTTGATGGCGGTCTCCTCGATGAACTCGCCAGTCAATCTGTCCAGCATCCGAGAGGTGGTTTGGGGTTCGGGGCAGACCACATTGACCTTCTTCAGGACTCCCTTCAGGAACTCCCTCGTCTCATCGGTGTGCAATTGGTCATTGGGAGGGAATTTCTCTCCTGTTGCTTCTTCGAGGGCGGGGATCATCTCCACTCTTCGCCATGGTGCTTCCCAGTTGACTGTGTACGTTTCGCCGTGTTGCGTTGTGAAGGTAGTGACGTAGCCTCCGGTGAGCTGCTTCACCAGACCAGAAACAAGCTCTTCGGTCCTTGTCATCAGATCATTGAAGTCAGCATAGGCTTCGTAGAACTCGCAGGTCGTGAATTCAGGATTGTGAGTAAGATCAGCACCCTCATTTCTGAACAGGCGACCTATCTCATACACCTTGTCGTACTCTCCGACGATGAGCATTTTAAGGGGCAGTTCGGGCGCTATTCTCAGGAAAACATCCATGTTGTAGTCGTTCAGGTGGGACTCGAATGGCTTAGCAGTCGCGCCACCAGCGATCTGGTTGAGAATAGGGGTCTCGACTTCATCGAAGCCAGCATTATCGAGGTAGTTACGGATATACTTGATGATCTTAGTTCGGGTGCGATAGGTGTTTGCGGTCCTAGGGTTCATAATGAGGTCGAGATACCGCTTGCGGTAACGCTGCTCCTGATCCTTGAATCCATAGTATTCATCGGGCAACTGGTGCAGGCATGGTGACAGGAGGATAACCTCGGTAGCGAAGATGGAGAGTTCACCCTCCTCCCCCTTCTCGATCTTGGACTTAGGGGCGGTTCGTCCTGCGTAGCCGATAATACCAATAATGTCACCTCTTCTTATATGGTCATGTTGCTTCTCAAAAGCAGGTGCTCCGTCCCGTACTTCTTGTGCTTGGCACATGATCTGCGCCTTGACACCATTGTTGCCGCGAATGTCATAGAATAACAACTTGCTGCCGGCTGATCGCTTGTTGTATATTCTCCCCGCCACGTTCAGCACCTTGCTCTTATCGTGTTCTCCGGACTTGAGGTGGCCATAGTCCTTGACGAGATTGTTCAGATCGTAATCGCGCTTGAACTTGTGCGGGTACGGGTAGGGGTCCTTAGTCTCGATGAGCTTGGTGATAGCGCGAGACCGAATTTCGAAGTATTGCTACACATCGGCTCATTAATACCTTACAATTCATTTTCTTCCCACGTGTTCAAGAGCGTACATTGGGAGTCAGCTCCTTCTCATCAGCTTCAGTATTCGTCTTAGCGGCCTTAGCAGGCTTAGCAGGCGCGACAGCGGCCTTCTCTTGCTTCTTGGCGTCTCGCTCCCGTTGCTTCTGCCTCTTCTTTAGTTCCGACTTGGAGACTTTTTCTCCAGTGACCTCGTCCAGGTGCAGGTTCGCGACCTGCTCGGTAGGCGCTGCTGCTTCTGCCGAATCCGCCATTGTTGACTGTGACTGTGGTCGTGGTTTGTGTATATAGCAGAAAAACACAGTAGAAATATTGGCCTACCAGCGTAGATTTTTTGTGAACCCGATCGCGGGGTAAATTTCAATCCGTTTGACTCATCGCACCAATTTAGCAACCCCTCCATACCTGACATCCAACGAGGGGCATTCTTATCACGTGTCGAATCACGTGGAGTCCATATCATCATCAATTGCGCCTTATCAATACATGCATGTATTGATGTATTACCTAAATCGATTCAAAGTCGTACATATGTATATAAGCGAGAGCCTTCGTAACCTCTCACATAACAAGCCCAATATCTACGAAATCGTCCGGCTTGTTTGGAGGGCTTGAGCTCCTGCGTATTCTACGCAGTTCGCACAACACTGCCTCATAATTTCTAGGCTACAGTTTGTTAATGATGATTGTAGCCAAGCATCCTTGTCGCGTCATCCATGTGCTGGCCCACCGAGCTGAACCCACCCCTGCGAACAGCCAGGCTGTTCAGGCTGACTGACACTACATGTAACAAAAGGAGATTGCTTTGATTTACGACGAACCTACACAGTAGTGCTTGCCCGGGGGTTTTATACTCCCGACGATACTCAGCCGGTACCCGTAACATGTAAAGTAAAAGCTCTCTTAGTTTTGTTCGGTAGCTGTGGTCAATGTGGTCGATTAACATGAGGGCCTCGAGATGTCAATCTATGTGGCAGTATACAGCATGTGCGTGTCTCAGTCGGCTCTTGTGTATGGTCAATCCTAATCATCATTAGTTTGTCTTGGCTGTTCTTGATCAGGTCGGTCAGGCGCCATCTCCCTAGTTGACACTAGATAGAGAATGCCTTATCACAGACATCGAAACCTGTTATGGCCAAGTTTCGTCCATAGGTGTTGTCTTGTCTGCAGTGCCATGCATGTAATCCCCTGTAGTCGACCGCCACAGCGGTAAGAAAGCCACCACGAGTATTGATCACAATAGCAGAGGCCCTGAGGGCTGAACTCGATCATATACGCTAGAAGAAAGTATGGGATCTCTGGCTGTCCCTTATCGAGTTGATCTGCCCGGTTGTTGATATAAAAACCACAATGCATACCTTACGTCTGCATCACTGCTAGTAGTTGTATCATCTGCCCCTCATCTAACCTCTTCCAACTCCAAGACAGTGTCTAGGCCCTCAGGACTAAGATGAGTTTTGGTGTGGGTTTCGGCGATCTGGTGCTAGCCTCGAAGCTTGCATGGACTGTGTACAAGGCATGCAAGGACTCTAGCGATAACTTCAGGCGGGTATCGAGCGAAGTCGCATCTTTGCATGTCGTCCTCAAGGAGACAGAGGACTACCTCAGCGAGTTTTCCGAACTCGACGTCTCTCGGAGGAATCGGTTGACTGTATTGATCAGCGGGTGTAACGATATACTACATGAATTTGAGAAACTTCTCAGCTCCTACGATCGCATGGGCACACAAGCTCAGAGGACCTGGGATCGGATGCGTTTCGGTCTAGAAGACCTGGCCGACATAAGGTCACGGCTAGTGAGCAATGTGACACTTCTGACAGCCTTCAACAGCTCTCTGGCCAAGTTCGCAATCCCAAATTCCTTGCTTCGTACATGTGGCACTAACATTACCTGTAAGCTCGTCAACAGTTAGGATCGAGAAGCGGCTGAACAAATTCATCTGCGAGATACGTGCAGGTTACCGCGAAGGTTCCGTCGTTACCACGCCGGATGTCGTTGAGACAATCGAGTCGCCAGATGTATGGACCGAACTGCGACGAGAGCTCGAAGGTGTCGGAATCTCTCCTACGATTATGGAAGAAAACCACGACTACATCTCTAGTTGGATGAAGTCGGCCTTGACACAAGGACTCCTGAATGAAGAAGAACCTGTCGAGTTGAGCGATTCATTACCTTCTGATTCGGGCTATGGTAGCAGCATGGCAAGTTCGTGCCTCGAAATGAGTGCAGCAAATGAAACTTTCGAATTGGACATACGAAGAAAGCAAGCCGATAGACCAGTGGAGGAGATCCTCAAACCATTGACCATCGAACCGACAACGCCGTCGATCAGGAAGAAATCTCTCACAGACCCTGCCAGGCTGATCCGGAAACTCTTCCTGAAAGAAGACGCGCTCGTCCAAGCAGCAAGTGATAGTGATATTGACAAAGTCGCCAAGCTCCTTAGCATTGGATGCAATGTGAATGCAAGGGATCGATGGGGGTAAGTAAGCCTGCAGCTCTCGCATCCGCAACCTTATTCTGACATGAATACATATAGTTGGTCAGCACTTAGTATGTGTGCATATGGCGGACACCTTGCCATTGCCAGACTTCTTCTCGAGCACGGAGCCGATTTGGACAATGTAGATATCGACGGCGACAGACCAATGGAAATAGCCACGACTCGTGGCCACTCAGAAGTGGTCATATTATTCGACCAGGTTCGAAATGAGAGAGACCGTCTGGCTCGAGAATTGGACGCCGAACAGCCAGCAAGATGAGCATATTGACGGCTAGACCGTGCTGCTTAAATCGCATATGAGCTTACTCTCAACAGATTCCATGGAAATTGATTCGTCCAAATACTAAGACGGATGCAATTTTTGCAGAATTACGGATAGTTCCGACTCCATCTAAACCGGTACAGAATACTCGAGGAATTCGGGGATGTTGTCCGGTAATGGAAGAAGGCACAGAAGAAAGGAAGAAAAAGGCAATAAGCTTACATGTCCCATAGAAGCATATCTGAAATCTTAACATTCAAAAGTTCACAACAAGGGTAATTCGGATCGAGTCCGAGTGAAGTTGCGGTAAGGAAGGATTCAGACGGCCCGGATTTTCATATTTCTGGCATATAATACGGCGTATCGACCAGGATTAGGAAAGTTGTTTTCTTATAAGTACATACTATCCCCAGTCCCCACACAGTTCTATACCACGAGCTGTCAAGAACTAGCAAGCGGATTATATCCGACTAAACAAACAAACTTGTCACAGAGCCAGGCTCAGAGGTTGTTATAGGGGCTGTTATAGGGGTCCACCGGATCAATAGTTAATCCGATCCGAGGCTCCATTAGGGTATTTAGGTGCCCTAGGCCTCCTCACATATAATTAGTTTTTCCTTCTCCTTAGAGCTTACAATAATAGTTAATTTAAAACCTCTTTTTTAGAGCTGCGCGCTACCCTTTAGTTATAAGTGTAATAGTTATAAGCCCGGTTGCCGCTTAAGCTGCTAATTATGCTATCTACCTAATAACTAACGGCGCGTAACTTTTTTAGCCCTCGTCCGATTTTTTATTCGATTTTTAATTCCATTCTTAAATTACCTGATTCCTTTAAAATCTTTTAGCCATAAAACTATCTATTATTAACGATTTTAACGCTTCCGTACCTACTAGCGTCAAGCTTACCTGCTTTAACGATTAGACCGATTGGTTTATTTAATTACGCATTTATACTCGCTGGCGTGGCTTATAGGACTAAATCGATCCTAATGCCCCTAATAATAGCTATTATCCGCCGTCGGGAGTTTTACGGGCCCTTATGCTCGAGTTAGTTAATTTAGCTAAAATTAGCCGTCGTTAGCAGGAATACGAAAATTAGGTTATTGCGTAAAGGGGATTTGATAAGGCTGTACGAAGTATTAAGCTAAGGCTCCTAATAATCTTTACCCGTAAGAATCTTAAAGCCAAATATAATAACGAGCGTAAGGACTACCTAATAAAATTAACCGAGTGGTTCTTTATCTCGTCCCGATATACAGTTATTTAAAATTAGATCTTAGCTACCGTTATCTCGAAACTCCTTTTAATAGCCTTCCTTAAGCTAGATCTTTTCTAGGATAAAGAGCCTATAATTCAGAGGATTTTACGTGCCTTAAAAAATTAGCTAGCTCTGTCAGATCAGAGTATCTTAAACGCTATACGCGTTAGGTATCTTCGAACACTCCAATCGGCGCGGCTAAGCTCGATACGGCCTAAAACCTGGCTTAATAACTAGAGGGAGGCTTACGTTAAAGCTAAAGCCTATAATATTTCTAAGATTTAAGGGCAGCTAGTTATACGGAATTTCTTAAGCTCGCTTTAGAGGCTTTTATTAAATTAGGCTAGTTAGCAGCTTATAAAATTAGCGCGTTATAAAGCCTTAGGGATTCCCGAGATGTCCCTAAAGCAGTACGGAAAGTAGTTCGGTATAATCTTTTAGCAAAAAAACCTAATCGATAATAAAAATCAAATATTTATAACGTTCGG
This sequence comes from Whalleya microplaca, assembly GCA_022497155.1. Taxonomy (NCBI): domain Eukaryota; kingdom Fungi; phylum Ascomycota; class Sordariomycetes; order Xylariales; family Xylariaceae; genus Whalleya; species Whalleya microplaca. The sequence continues at coordinate 15,938 of MU385802.1, forward strand.
CGGTATAGAAAGATAACTTAAGAACTTCTATTATTCTTATATAGCTAATCAGTTATATACTTATAAATGGCCTCTAAAGAGTTATAAAAGGCTTTTATATGCCGTTAATAGCACTACCTTTTCGAAACTCTTTAATCCCCCTAATCCGATATAATATTTTATTATTAGAAAAAAGCTTGATATGCTTTAATAAGCAGAGTTAAAAACGAAGCTCTCTTAAGCTTAAGGGAGTTAGGAAAATTAGGAAAATCTTAAGATTTCTAACAAATTTGTGGGCTAATATTATTAGAGTAGTAAGCGTAAGGTTAATAAAGCTAAGCTTCCTGCTAATCTACTAAACAATTTACTTTAGTATAATCGATTAATATATCGTAACCTAACGGCTGATATAAGGTTAAAGTGTTATCGTTATATACCTTAGGGATCCCCTGAATAACGATCTATAAAGGGGACCCTTTAGAGAGCTTTATAAATACCTTTTACGCATTCCTAAAGTTAGACCTTTTTAAGAACTGCTAAAAGAGCCTGGGCTTTTATTTTTTCGATTAGTAACTTTATAAATGCCTTTTACGCATTCCAAAAAGTCAGGTACCTTTTAGGAACTGCTAAAAGAGCCAGGGCATTTTGTTATTATTCAGAGCTTAATTTTGGCAGCCTCGGGGGTAGGTAATAAGCCTAAAGAAATAGGCCTTTAGGATTACGGTAGTCCTAAACCCCTAGGGGGTATGTTATAGAGCCAGGCTCAAAAATTATTATAGGGGCTATTATAAAGGTCTACCGGATCAACAGTTAATCCGATCCGAGGCTCCATTAGGGTATTTAAGTGCCCTAGGCCTCCTCACATACAACTGGTTTTTCCTCCTCCTTAAAGCTTATAACAATAGTCAATTCAAGACCTCCTTTTTAGAGCTGCGCGCTGCCCTTTAGTTATAAGTGTGACAAAACTCTTCTCTCGTATACCTATTTCAAAGAGTAATTACTAAATATGCAGGGCAAGTAGAAAAATGCACATGGACTATCGGACTATCTCCACTTGTTAGTTCCCAAGATCTCTTGGCTAGCTTATGACAATATTTATAATTTTTTCAAAAGTCGAGTCCTATATATGTAAACGGCTCAGTCCGCTTCCATTATCTCTAAATTTAGATCATAATCATAGCTAGTTCGGCTTATTAAAGCAAACAAAAGCTCAGTCTGTGAGATGGTCTCAGCACTGTTATACACACTTATACGAATGGCGCAGTAGTGCTGCCGAGCCCACCCGTTATTATGATAATCACCTACTTGCGGCAAAGCTAACTAGCGAACCGTGGCTCCAGTCTCAAGGCTACCGGCTGAGATCGTCACTTAGGCTACAGCATAGCCAAACAGCTGATATCTAGCCAGGAATATTTTCTAATAACATGACACAGCCGCACAAGTCATTCCTTCAATGATGACAATGTGGGCTTCAAGCGGACGCATAGCCACAAATTCGGAACCTTTATGTAAACCCACATAGTCGTCATCGATTCGGTCTCTTAGTAGCCTGCCCAGTATGTATACTAGGACGACCGACTATCTCGTGGGCAGATCTCTCTGCCTCGATTCATCCTCCCGCGGTGACTGAGACGCAGAATCGCCAATATGGGCGACAGACTGGACCAGCTGGGCTTCAAGGAACCTCAGGACCCTTACCTGCCCCAGAACGAACCCCAAGGGCCGAGCTTCCTTGACACGGAAGCATGTCTCTGCGCTCTGAGAGGGCCGGAGACCGTGTCCGGCAGCAACGCGGCATGGGAATGCATCGGAAACCAGACCCAGGGCGTTTACTTCGTCACGACGGGGAAGTGGTTTAATAGTTTGCAAAGCGGTGGTAGCATACAAGGGCTGCCGATCTACGATGCCTCGAACGGTCCCGATACCAGCAGAGATCTGATGTGGAGCCCCGAATCGAATTCGCTTGTTGACGCCGACCCGAACAGTCTCAGCGTTTGGGACCGACACTGCACCGGTAAAAACCAGACGACTTTCTCAACGGCTTTCTACAGAGCGGCCGCATCACTTGCGGCTAACGACACGCCCGTAGATGCTGCTCCCTGTTGGAGACCTGGCGCGGTTCCGATACAGATTCAAGACGTCGATAACTGGCAGGAAAACGGCTGCAGCAAAGGGTTTCACTGTGAGATGACAGCCCGTGAAGCTTTGTAGCAAGAACCATGCTAACAACTGAGCTAGGTGCTAATAACACTATAAACTCCTTACCACAGTTTTGTCCCGCCATCACGGAATGTCAAATTTCAAGGTTGTCGGGCGAGGCCTGCACATTTCAAGGTCAAAACATAGGGATGGGGCCTTTCGAGCCGACGGTTTGTCAGGCAGGATGGTACTGCCCAACGGAATCGAACGGCAGGGAAATGCTCCGTTGCCCGCCTGGTACCTATTGCGCCCCGGGCGCTGCCACCCCTACCCCGTGCACTGCCGGAAGTTATTGCCCGGAAGAATCATCGTATCAGCTGTTCTTATTGCCAGTTGGTTTCTTAATATTAATAGACATCACTCTCGCCCTTGTCTTCATCTGGTATGGTCTCCGTAAACGTTTGTCGCGAAAGCGCGAGCGAACGAGCAGCAAGAAAAGCAAGGGAGCAAGCCCCTTCGGCGCAATGGGAGGCTATAAAACGGTCCCCAGCGTGACGGACCACGAGATGATGACAATGTCGGCAACGTATGTGCCTACCCAGGACCCGTGGAACGGCTTCCAGGCTGCTCTGGAGTTCCCAACCCCTGAAGGATCGGTCATAGACGATGATCGGGAAAATGGATTTTCGCCACAGCTTCGAGCCTTCGTCGAATCCATGCGAAGGGCCACCGAAGCCTCCAATTTCGGTTTGTCCTTCGCATATTCTGACCTTAGCTTTCACCCTAAAGGTAGTGCGAGACCGATCTTGCAAAACGTAACAGGATCCATTGACCGCGGATCTCTCACTGCAGTCATGGGTGGGTCGGGCGCCGGCAAAAGCACATTCGTCAATGTGCTTATGGGTAAGACCACCAATACAGGTGGCGCAGTCATGGTCAACAATGTGCCGGGAAAGATCAAGAGATACAAGAAACTTATTGGATACGTGCCGCAGGACGACGTCGTACTGCCTGAACTCACAGTGTACGAAAATATCCTCCATTCGGCTAGGATTCGCTTACCTCGAACTTGGGCGGATATCGACATAAAAGCACACGTTGAGTCGGTCATTGACTGTCTGGAATTGTCTCATGTACGCAACTCTTTGGTTGGGAGTGTGGGGAAGCCGGTCATCAGCGGTGGTCAAAGGAAACGTGTGAGCATTGGAATGGAATTAGCTGCAGCTCCTATGGCCATCTTCCTGGATGAGCCTACGAGTGGCTTAGACGCCACCGCGGCTTCTTCCATCATGCGCACGCTGAAGGCAATTGCTCGATTGGGTATATCTGTTATTGTGATTATCCACCAGCCACGGATGGAGATCTTCGAGATGCTCGACGACCTGATCCTTCTAGCCGACGGCCAGATCATATATGAAGGGCCCGAGAGTGGAGTGCGGCAGTTCTTCGAAAACCTCGGCTTCTATTTCCCCAAGCACAGCAACTTTGGCGACGTCGTCACCGATATCATCACCGGTAATGGCCGTCAGTATAAGCGATCCGGCGATATCTCGAAAGATTCTCTGATCTCGTATTGGACGAATTCCCGCCAGAATGCCGCAATCAAAGAGAAGCATATGTCCATGAGGTCCTCGAGGACGTCCCTCGCAGAAAACAACTCAATGAAGCGAGAAGTCCTCAGGAAACGAGGTGCATCCTACATAAAGCAGTTCTGGTTATGCTTAACACGTGCCATGCTCCAACAATGGCGCGTGAAATCGATGCTCTGGTTCGAGATGGGACTGGCTTCTCTAGCAGCAGTTTTACTCGGTTTGGCCGAGTTTTCAAAGAAAGGCGTACTGTTCATTGGGATATACAACCCACCGTATGATGTCCTGTCTCTGGCAAGTGATTTGAAAGCTGCGCCAGAGTTAGCACTGTTAACAGCAATTGCCATCGGTCTCGTCTCTGGCGCGCCAGGCGTCAAGGTCTTCTCTGAAGAGATGATACTGTACCGTCGGGAAGCCGAGGCAGGGCATTCGCGCCTCGCATACTTCTTAGCCAAGAACATATCAGTGATTCCCCGCATACTGCTTACCTGCCTGCACTTCACGTCGCTATTACTGCTGCTCTCCGTCCCAATCATCCGATGGGAGATGGCGTTCTTCGTCAACCTGGCCTACTTCTTCTGCATCTATGGCCTTGCCAGCTGCGTGAGTATGATAGCTCGGCGCGAAGACGCCCCTCTCTTCGCTACCATGATTAGCTTGATCGTGGGAATTCTCTCGGGCGCCGCGCCGCCGCTGTCCAAGGTGAAAGAATGGCAAATGGAGTGGCTGTGGCGCGCGTCGCCGGGCACGTGGCTTGCCGAGGTGTACTTTGGTCGACTGGTCCAACCATTTGACTACCTCTACGATGTCGATTTGGCTTCAGCCCTGACTGGTTATGATTTGGATAAACAGTGGGTTAATATTGGAATTTTGGTTCTCATCGGTGCTATTTATCGGATTCTCGCATATATCGGATTGCTTGGTGGTCACCGCATGCGTATGTAAAGGCGTTTCTTATGGTTTCAGGGAGTATAGGAGTAAACGGGATACCGCTTAGACTAAAGCGAAGATCGTGCCGGCTAAAAAAGGTGGTCAATGGTTAGATAGACCCATGATTGTATATAAGATATCTGTTCGGATGGTATATGGACATTGTATATACTCTTAGAAATTACCTCTTATTTGAAGCCTTATCATAACCTAGAAGACGTTGAATATGTGAAGAGGGAATGTAGTTGACTGTTGACAAATAGCCGAGAGTTAGCGACAGTTCGCCGCCCGCAGGCTTGCCGCCGTGTAGCTCAGCGCCAACATTACTAAGGTTAGTCGCGTAGGTCTGCATGTCTACCTGCTAGTGTCAGTATTAGGCCAATCTGCCTTGCAAGTCGCCTTGACCTTCTAACACAAGTTTTAATCAATGAAACACCTGGGCAGCTTATATTGATAGCCATCTTTTAATTGACTTGAGTAGGCTTCAATTTCAGCACAACAGCTAGTTACTGCATTACGACAAAAGACAGGCCAATGTCACATCCTAGAACATGACAGAAAGAAATAACAAGAAAACACCCCACATAGGCATTGTAGGAGCAGGCATCTCAGGGCTTCGATGTGCAGATATCCTCCTGTCTCACGGTTTCAAGGTTACAATTCTCGAAGCTCGAGATAGGATCGGCGGAAGAGTCAGTAAGCCCTTGTCGATTCATATGGCAACAACTCAATAATCTGCTGCAGGTCTGCCAGTCCAATGAATTGGGGTACCCAGTCGACATGTAGCTGAGCCTGTCATTCCAAAATGACTAAAATGACGGAAGTTCCTAACCAGCTACAGTGGCCCAAATTGGATTCACGCCTGGGATAGTGGCGAGGTACATCCGATATGGAAGCTCGCAATTGAAACGAAGACGCCCGTCCACTACTGGAACTCGAAACAACTCATATATGACTCGGCTGGCAAGCCCCTGCCAGATGAAAAGACTGACAGACTCTCTACTCTGTTGTGGAAAATTATTAGCGAAGCCTTCGAGACTAGCGCAGCAGCTAGAGAGACAGACGGGGGAGAGAGTATCCCTCCAGATGAGTCATTGTACGACTTCATCCGAAAAAGAGCTTCCCATGAGCTGGAAGATGATGACGAACGACAGATCCTCATTCAAATGAGTGAGATGTGGGGGGCCTATGTTGGTGAACCCGTCTGGAAACAGAGTCTGCGATTTGCTTGGATGGAGGAGTGCTGCGGAGGTGGTAAGTTGTTTGGAAAGCATATATGAAATAGCCCTGACGTATTGTAAGAGGAGATGTTTGTTGAGTCAAACTATTCGGCAATCCTCGATAGGATCTCGAAAGTTGCACGCGAACGAGCTCAGATCATACTCAATATGCAAGTCGTCTCAGTCAACACTCCGGATCACGGGACCAGTGAACGGAACGTAGTCCTAAGAACGATTGATGAGAAGGAATACACATTCGATGAGGTAGTTATGACAACTCCTTTAGGATGGCTCCAGAGACATCTTGACTGCTTTGAGCCAGCTTTGCCGCCGAGGTTAAGCGCGGCCATCAACAATCTGAAACTCTCACAACTCGAGAAAGTCTTCATCACATTTCCTTCCGCCTTCTGGATCTCGGATCATACGACGGATTCGTTCCCCAGCTATACCAATTGGCTCACGCCGGAATATGCAAAAGACACGAATCCTTGCGCCTGGCCCCAAGAGATCTGGAACTTGGCTTCTTTCGCTTCTCCCAACAACCACCCTACGATTCTCTTCTACTTGTATGGCGATTGCTCGCGCCATGTCGTGAACTCGGTACATGGCAAGTCAAAAGAGGACAAATACAAGTTTCTGATGGACTTTTTTTCTCCATATTACTCGCGGTTACCAGGTTTCGATGCTAGCAGCGAAGCATGTATCCCAAAAGCGATTTTGGCCACCGAGTGGCTCAAGGACGACTCAAGTGGTAATGGGAGTTATTGCAACTTCCAAGTAGGCATCGAAGAGGCGGATAAGGACGTACTTACAATAAGGCAAGGCTGCGAAGAGCGAAGACTTTGGTTCTGCGGTGAGCATGCTGCCCCGTTTGAGGAGTGCGGGACCGTTGCCGGTGCATATCTATCAGGGGAATCAGTTGGGCAAAAGCTCGCCGCGATATACAATCACAATCAAGTGAATTCTGAGGAGGTGATAGGAGATTTGCAGCTGTGAAAGTGAGTCGGTAGGGTATTTAGAGTGAGCCTAAGAATTAAGTCTCTCTGCTTTGAACTGGCCATAGTGTACAAGTAATGAGAAGGCGCGAACCTCATCAAGCCATTAGACATTCCGAGCCAATAGTACTTGTCAGATTCTCTGCTAGGTGAATGCCAACTAAATGGTTCAATGGACAAGATCTCTGAGTTTCTTTTCGATGTAGAAACAACAGTGCGATATAAGGACTTAAACCTCGTCGATAGTTGATACTGTGAGCCTGAACACGCACGCTTGGAATTGATGGCCAGCTATAGGATATGGAGAGTTTCGGTCAAAGGTACAAAATCTCACGAAGCATCCCCTATGAGAGAATCCCATCCTCACTTATACCCTCCTAGTGAGTTGATTCGGATCTAAGTAAACAGTCATATCATTTGATAGAGGGTTTGAAAGAGAAAAAGGGGGTTTTCTTCATCAAATCGTTAGGGAGGAGTGAAGGTCTCCTACAAAGTCAACTCGACACATTACCTTCTGACCCTTATCCATTACCCCTTCAATGATCCTGATTGACTTTATGGAAGTTGCCGTTGAAGTCAATGCTTCAAGTTCTGTACCACATGTGCAATTTTTGGATTTCATTGGTCATTGCTTGCGAAAGCGTGCCTCGTTTGAATGATGTTCTCAATGTTGCCCATTTAAGTTCGTCCTCCTTCTCGACAATATGTCGAGTAGACTATTTTTGATCTATGGCGCTTGTATCGACCCACAAGATGCACACGGAAATACCCAGTACAGGCAAGACGTAGGATCAACTATTTTCGTGCTTGCGTCAAGAGAAAGAATTTTATGTCAAGTTAATCGCCTTAATAGGGTATGTAGCAGCATTTAAGGGGGTCATAATAGGCTATAACTTGCCTATTGAAGACACACCATGACCATAAGCACCCAGTATTTGTTAATAGTATATATCCGATATCAACCTACCTGCTTTTCGAACAATGCTGCCATCGACTGCACTTGTAAAGCGGTGGTAACGTAGAAATCCTACCTCTATCACCGCTCAACCATTCCTCCATGGCCGTCATCAATACTGTCGAAGCTGCGCAAATGCGGAGAGTGCAAACGTAACCCCCTTTTTTGCTGCGGCTAAGCCGCGGAAGCAGGCAGCGCAATCATGAGAACCCATGATAGTTCATTACTCTGCTCTCCTAATCTTGCAGGGGCAGAAGAGTGGTTATATTCCCATACATAGCTTGCTGTCATCGTTCTCTAGGTTGTAAACACTCTCGATATGTCGGCTTCGATCTGCTGATTGTAAAATTGCCGACTAGGAGCTATGAAGAACTCTTTCGTTAATTCCAGGTGATATATTCGACGCTCTAATGCTCGCATCTGGTATACCATGATCATGGGAAACAGTCTAAATATCAGCGCACTGTGACGGCGGAGCTACAGCCAGTACACAACTGAGCCAAACCGCCCAAAAGGGTATCATAATATCAAGTTCGGCGATGATATTCTTGTACTGACCTATATGGTATGGTGTGCCCTGTCCAGGCGCACCATCCATAACTCGTACTTCAAGATCACACATGTTAGAAGCTCTAGGATATTTCGAACCGGCACTGCTGGATATGTTCCTTTACGTTATGGACCCTTGAACATCTGGAAAGGCATAATATGTGCAAAGCAACAATAGCACGCAGCTGTCTCGTAATGATCGAAACCATGTCATCGATTCTGTTTCCAAATTGAAGGAGACTGCTATGGAGCAATCGAAGAGTGATCTATAAATATCGATAAGGTGTTGTTCTGAAGATGCCAAGTGTGCGGAGGCAGCTATCCAACAAGAATCACCATTCCGATGTGAACTCTCGCACCAACAGCATGCTGCCTGGCGCTAGGTCCCCCAACGAAACGCAGGAATGAGGCTAGGTACCTTCATGAACCTTGACTGACCAATATCAGTAAGTGTAGCTTACAGCTGGTGTTGGGACATATATAAGCGAGGCTGTAGGTAGTGTCTGCTTGGCATCACATCAACAAGCATCCATTCGAGTCGGTTGACTAATTCGTATGACCTAGGAGGCGTTGGTTGAAGGATGCGTTAGCTACGTGTGAATCTGAAGATAGCTAGTGAGCGTGAATATATATTATCTCGGATGTGATAGTTGCGCCATATATTTGCATGTCATGTCATGAGGTATGCTAGTCGAGATAGTAACGTAACCGCTCAAGCCTGAAGAATGGAACTTTTCGAAGAACTAGAATATCCACGTTAACATCAAACCATCCTCATAATCTAACACATATGGCTTTGAACTGTGTTACCTGGCTGCGAAAACCACGATTGTCTGTGACGATGCTGTTCTTGGTTTGCGCAAGGTCAGAATATTTGAGCTATTATCACGAACAGGGTCGGTGATGGATTAAAGCTGAATAGTCATAGAATGATGACTTTGTAGCGGGACCAGGCGCAAGTAGACGTCTAAACCTCTGAGAACGATTGCAAATTTATCGTTTACATGATCATATTGGCTCCGTGGCAATAGTATCGACAAGCTTCGTGTAGAGAACCTGATACCCAGCACTCGATTTTCGAGGCATTGTTTTGATGACGGCTGTAACCACTATCCTTCCAGGGCGTTCAACAACAACACGAGCCGAGTCTTGGCATAGCTTGCGCCTACGGGATGTTGGGTTCAGAGTTGGTTGAGGATAGGAAAAGGCATAGCTTAGGTAGGGTAATAACATTGTAGAAGATGCTAGAATCCATATCTACTAAAAGAGGCGGCGTTCACGGAAGAAGTTTGGACCCAACAGACGCCGAGAGCCCGGAAGAGGCGAGTCCGGGGCGTGAGCCCGCGAACTCGTGAAAGTGGACATGAGACGGGGGCATGGTGTTATAAGAGGCTGATCATCCTATGACGACGTGGAGTTAAATTTAGACAGTGGCGCATGGCAGTTTGCACAAGTCTAGCCCTCTTGCTTCAACAGCGAAAGCGGTTAGGGTTAGGACAAAAGATTTTACATAGTACCTAGTAAGCGCTGGTAAATTACCTAGGTATTTTGTTAAATTGGCCGGCCGTTGGTGTCCAGTTGCATGCGCCAGCTAACCCAGCGACTTGGGTGCGCTGTCTAAGACCAACAGTTCGTCGCTTAAAATTCCTTGAAATAGGAGGCGTCATGTTGAATTCTTTTGTGGAGAGTTAGAAGTAGATAGAACGGAAATGCCTCTATTGCGAGGTAAAACATCCGTATCTCGTGCGTATAGCACTACGGACGTCAGACGGTGTAGTGTATAAGACTACTATACGTAGCGACACCATATCGAGCCACGTGAGCACCTTATACGAATTCTGTGCTCGCCTCCCTCAATAGTGTATAGGTAGTAGTAGTCTGCCATTCAAGACTGCACTTACTAGTATGATGGGGCTACTATCATCGACTCAGCCAACAGTTGTCTCGGCTAGCCGGCAGGCCTCAAAACCACTTGGGCACTTGGCAGTGTCGACGTCGAGTGGCAGAAGTGGAAAGGAAAATTTCAACGTTCCATTGCATTCATTTCTTGCGCTCCTGAGGAAAGTGCGTCATGCGGCACTCGTATTGGATGCCTAAATTAGTGAGCGAGATAGGCTATCTGACTTCCTGACCGATGCGCTCCAAGACATAAACACACCAGACCTGTGGATAGCAGCCAACACAGCATCAAAGGATCTTATCAATGGAGTGATACAATCGCTTGTTTCAACCAAGCCGTCGGAGGCTTGCACAAAGGGGTGCAATAGGCTGGCTGCATGAACGTCTTTTTAAACTTTGTTCTTTTGACTTATGCTTTTGTGCTGCGAGTCAGCTATTCTCCTACTACACTGACTGTGTATGTAATGATGATTATTAGTTACAATTTTTACCTGTTTATTTTGTTTAATAAAGTTGTTTTGACCGAACTTGAAAAAGTAGTTTGCACAGTAACGATAACGATCACTGATCTGCTCCTCCTCGGTGCTTTTGCATCTTTTACGCGTGTCTGTCTGAGACATATAGGATGTACCACAAGTAAATAAAAAGACCCCTTGTAAATAGAAGCCAAGCTTGTGGGGATCCCGAGAGAGATTGAGAGACGCTGTGATTCGACGCACAACGGGAGAATCGATCTGGCAGCTGGGCTGCTGGGCTCTACCTTTATTAGGAGAGGACCAAGCCACACGCCAAGAATTATTTACCCAAAGGAAACTGGAGCTGAAGCAGCCGAGGATACAGGGGCTCCTCCTAGCACCTGCGCAGTTGGCGCTCGTCCAATTGTCAATTGACAAGAGCCAACCAAATATTACTTGTTAGGTACTTAATAGGCAACTTGGCGTCTCACCACAGGAGTTACTGTACCTAACGTAAGCATGGATATTTCCCTGCTTGAGAGGTCTCAATGTGATTGATGTACTTACATACGTGTAAGCTCTTCAATATTCCTTATCATGATAGGGTTTGCTTTCCTGTTCCATGGAGCAAACAGTGTGTGTGTTCATGTCCATCTAATGTATATATGTTAGGGATGCACCTACCTAAACTTCCTGGGTACTTACCTACCTGCCTAGCGAATGCCCTTTTTTGGAGCTGAGCCGCAGGCAGGAGGAAGTCACGATCATCATGGAATGTTAACAGGTAACGTCACTTTTAGGGGAGGGCTGTGGGACGATTGACACATTTAAAGTGGTCCTGATCATTGAACAAGGGTCCATCACGATGTGAAGGTACATAGTATTTATGTATGGAGCAGGCGCAGCCCCAGTGCCCTGGTCAACCCGCCTGCCCGTTGGACTCTTCGCGCCCTTGATTGGTCTAGATGTCGGATCGCGCCACAAATCTCGAGCAGTCCTTGGCCGGGGCTCACCTGACGGACTAACTGCAGATGGTAGGAAAGTCGAGTCTAGCCGACAGTTCATGTCAGGGCTGGTAAGGATAGTCAGGATGCAAAGTGTGGAGACGGGGGAAGGGTCGCCCAGCCGTTGACTCGTAAATAAAATCATGCTTGTGGCTCGCGCCCTCCCTGTGAATATCTTCCCCCTAATCCACACACCTTCGTTTTCATAAAGCACATTCCTCGCTGCTGCGGCTGTTTTAACTGCTATTTCCAACCTCTCTCGTTTTTTATTCATCCACTGTTCCTGTCCTTCGTTAAATCGGAACATTTTGTCATATCTCACCTTGTAATCTATTCAACCTCCCGACATCCCATCTCTGTCCATACAAGCATATACTCTCACCCGCATTACTCGATCTTCGAGAGCGCCGACGAGATGTTCTCCAAGCTATTCTCCACTGCTGCGGTGGTTCTAGCGACCACCCAGCTGGTGTCTGCCCAGACATACACTGACTGTGATCCTACGAAGAAGAGTGAGTTCAGCCATTTTTGCAATTGCTCATCGCCATGCTAATTCCAAATTTCAGCTTGCCCTGCCGATCCTGCGCTGGATGGTACCGTCACCGTCGACTTCACAAAGGGTGCCAACAAGTTCTTTAAGGAGGCCGATGGTACTAAGCTTACCTACGACTCCAATGGAGCCGTTTTCACCATCAACAAGGAGACCGAGGCGCCAACCATCACCAGCACCGAGTATCTGTTCTTTGGCAAGATCGATGTCGAGGTTCAGGCCTCGACCGGCCAAGGTGTGGTTACTAGTTTCGTCCTCCAGTCCGACGACCTCGACGAGATTGACTGGGAGTGGCTCGGCGGTGATACTACCCAGGTCCAGACCAACTACTTCGGTAAGGGAGACACCACTACTTACGACCGAGGTGCCTACCACACGGTTGCCAGCCCCCAGACCCAGACCCACACCTATTCGATTGATTGGACTAAGGATTACGTTCGATGGTCTATTGATGGCACTCAGGTCCGTGAGTTGAAGTATGCCGACGCGAAGGGTGGTACTCGATTCCCTCAGACGCCTATGCAGGTGAAGCTCGGTACCTGGGTTGCCGGCCGCTCCGACGCGGCTGAGGGCACTGTCCAGTGGGCCGGTGGAAAGACCGACATGTCTAAGGCCCCCTTCATTGCCAACTACAAGAGCGTTACCATCCAGAACTACAACAACGGCGTTTCCGGATCTCCCAAGCAGTACGTCTGGAATGATGGCTCGGATGGATCCTACCAGAGCATCAAGATCGAGTCTGGCGACGGCAACGATACTACTAGCAGTAGCACTGCCAGCCCCTCCACGACCGGGTCAGCTACCGGATCATCCACGGCTACGAGCTCAGATGGAAGTAAGACTACCCTGTCAACTGTGACTTCCGCTGGCTCTAGCACAGCTTCCGGATCCGCGTCTGCCACTGGTTCTAACTCGGCCTCCGCGACAGGTGCCTCCTCCACGAGCGGCTCTGGATCTTCTGGATCTTCCTCGACTGCATCATCGACTAGCGCCGGTGCCTCGTCCTCTTCCACCAATGCGCCCGTACTGGCCGGCGCTGCTACGATGGGTTTCAGCAGTGCCGCTCTTGGTGCTTGCCTGCTGAGCGCGTTCTTCCTGTAGACAGTTTAAGTTCTCATGAGCGACTAGCAATTGGCACATTTTGTTTGACAATGGCGAATCCGTGAACCGTGGTTTCCATTCTAAAGAGCCGAATATTCATTCTTCTTGACCATCCTTAGCAAACCAGCCGAACTTGATATAGCTTTTCCGATGGACCTGTTGTCACCGGAAAAGTCGACTTGGCTCCTTACATCCATAGCAATGCTTATAATTACGGTTCAAATGGAACACGGTAGCGCAGGGGCTTGACGTCCAAGTACCAATCAACATTTGTGGCACTCCGGCGAATGGAAATGGTTGACAGGTCATCTGAAATGATTGCATGTACAGGTAGAAAAAGATGGCGAGATTTGTTTGAAGGTTTGAGCAAGGAATATATATATTAGACAATGAGGAGGGATTTCGATTGAGCTGTCATGGCCATATTGTTATCCGAGATACCAGGTAGACATAATTCTACATCATACAGAGTTAGATTTAACTTTTGCTCTACTCCGTGCTCGTGCCGTTCAACATGCAACAGTGCTATACAGAGATCACTTTGGTTCAACATTTGAACTGCTAGCTCCATTCAAAATCCCGATATGTACGTCTAATGTACTTGGAAGTTGGAGGCTTCGGTGGCTGCATCAGGTGGCGTGGGCAAATTGATATACATATATGGAAACCAACCCCCTGTTTCTGCTGTCTAATGATCCTTCGGGATCTTCAAGATCTCAAGATACGGTGCTAACCCTAATTCGAACAACTTGGGAAAGGATCGTCAGGAACGCGAGCGGAGCTCAATGAATATCAACAACGTGATCGCATCTCGCCAATCTACATGTAATCATTCTCTCCTTTTCCGTTCAATATTCATACTGATGGAGAAACGAAAAAGGAGATGCCCATTTCGCTATCTAGGCCACCACCATCAACAATGTGTGCTGTTATGTACTAGGCCTAGGTACCTAAGGCCTTTAGATCCCTTTTGGACTGTGCCGTCGCTCCTTTAAATTATTAGGAATTGGGTAAGAAATTACGCGTTCTTCGCTTGCGATGAGCTGAGAGTTACGACGCGCACTATTGGAGCGCGGAAATTCATAGTCTACTCGTTAGCTGCAGTCGCTTACGGGCACGTCAATACGTACGGCGTAGGTAAGGTAGGGAGGGCCCCGGTCGATTGCGCCGGGTCAGGGTCCTAGCCTTGGTGAGTTAGGTTAGGTTAGATTGTCCGCCTCGACGGGTCGGGTCGAGCGAGTTGAGAGAAGGTTTCCTGATTAACTTTCATCTGGCATTGCATACCTAGATATGGTTCTTATTACAGGTGTTAGGGTAGCCCGGCGGTGAGAGAGTACATATACGGAGCAGGCGAGCCGAAGGGGACGACGGGGGACGGCGTAATTTCACCAAATAAGTCACGTAGCAAATGAGGCCCTTCGACGACCCGTGGTTCGAACTTCGGGGCCTGGGCTGGGATGCGGTTTAGATGGGTTCCTGCGATAAAGTTAATTTCGCGCGTACCTGCATTGGCAGGTCTGGCCAGGCAGGCCAGGCGGGGGCGTATATAGTATATACATGCATATATATATAATATAATAATCTGCGGAATATCGCGTCCGTGGGTATTCCATTCAGAGGGCGAGAAAGAATGAAAGTCGGATCGTGAACCGAGCCGTGGGGTTCGGGTTCTCGCCCTGATCGACTGGGTAGATTAGGTGGTGCAGATTCTCATAAGACCGCCTGACCGGGACCAGCTGGCCGGCGGCCAGCCTGGGGCTGCTGGGGAAGAAGGAAACCGCGTTCATCAGTCAATCAACCCGTCCGCATCCATCGATCGCAATGCGATAATGACGCATGAATTGATTGCAATTGAACGCAGCGGCGACCCCGTGTCATCAGGTTGTCTGTTTCATCACTCCTCGGATTTGGGCTAGCGCGCACCTCCGTCCCCCGACGCGAAACACGCAGGAGGCCGCCTTATTTGACTCCTGCATGCATTCGAGACTCGAGATAGGATTCGGAGATAGGCTATTGGACGGAGTTCACCTATACCACATGCCTTAAGAAGGGCTATCAGTGGAGAAATTGGGCGTTTAACCTGAGACAGACAACAAGGCCTGGATTGGATGTTGTTCACTTGGGTATTAGGTAATAGCCTAGTTGACAACATGATTAGGCCAAAAGGAAGAGCTTTGTAAGATATTAAAAGCAGTGATAGTCTACATACGAAGCTCATCTCCGTGGTCCCCTTGATTCTTCCTGATACATATGAACTCTTGGGTGCAGCGCCAAGCGGTGCACGCAGGATTCAATCGAATAAGGCATTGATCGAATCAATTAAATCGCAAGGGAGCTTTCCGCCAATTGACGATTATACGACAACCAACCATTCAACTACTTGTTACGAAAGACCTCAGCCTGGGTTTAGCCGGAGCTGCGTACGGAGCGACTATCTTTAGTCTAACTGATGAGAGGCTGTTTGTCGGCTCGGTAGTTACGTACTTTATTGAACGCCTCAGCGGAGGATCCAGGCGGCGCTGGAGCTGTTCACGTACCATGAATATGGAGACTTGAATATACGATACCGACATAGCAGCGTGTCTCATCGCCAGTGATCTTCCAGGTTTCGTTTGCGCTAGCTTTTCCGTATCTCGTGTGAGTGCTATTGGTATTGGGGTTGGTCAGCCTCTTGTCTTGGTCGACTTCGGCGAGCTCAGTGTTCAGGGAAGGGGATAAGGTCCGTTGAGTGATTATAAGTAGTATCCATGATTCCAAATACATTCTAAGCTGGCTCTAGTATGTACATAATACACGAGTTAGCTTATACCATCTATTATCAGGATGTAACTTTTCTATTGAAGCTCATCACTTCTTCGAAGCCATGCCAAGTTGTTCTCTTAACGCCACATCCTCTCATAGGCCTAACGTATAACGATGGGCAAGCGATGGATGCGGATATTCGCGCTGGCCGTCACTTTGAACCCGTATTTTCAATGGTATGCTCTCTATGTCTATACGAACGACATGGGATTCGTTCGCTAGTCGACCCCCCTTTTCTTGGTGCACTGCTGAGGAATCATTGTTGAGGCTTTGACAGCATATAGAGAGAAACCGTTCTTTATACACAATAAACTCGGGTGTCATACATTTGAGAGAAGAGGAGAATTCACCGAGGGAAGATATCACTGCCGACTACCTATTGACTTAGCACAAGGAGCGGGTTTCTCTACAGCAAGCAGAGTAGTGCCTGTACTACGTTTCATGCGTATACCCTCAACAGGCTTCTGCGAAGACTGATACTATTACATCCCTATTTGCGTTGCCTTGAGTGTTGATAATAGCTGCTTTCATAAAACCATCACCTGCTTGCTCTCCCACCTTACTTACGGCCGAGGGAGTCATCCTTCTCGCAGTCATCAAGTTATTAGACCCTGATTATGAGGGTCTGTCTCCAGCACTAGTTTATACACGAGTATCATAGACATGGCGCTGCATCGTGTATGAATATAACAGCCTCATGCTCTCAACTGTTGAGAATCTGACCTCACTACGCTTAGGATGTTTCCTTGACAGATGAGTCCGAGTTTCCCTAGACTAGAGTGGTTTAGATTCCAACTTACTAGGCATCTTTAGACTGCCACCTTTTGTGTGTCCTTGAAAAAAACGATGTACTCTATATGGTGCTTTTGCGACTCCTATCTATCATGACTACGATATAAAAGCTGAGGCTTCTGGACGTCTGACCATAGGGAGTCAATCTATCTACCAAGTGAGATACGTGCGTTGTTCAACGTACATATCTATGCGTAGAGCCAGTCTCTGGCTCAAGCAATACCTGCTGCTGCCCGCAGCCTCCGGATCGCTGTCCTGGATCTTGACCAGACTATGGGCTTCAGATGTACCTCTACTACGACTCCCTTTCTCCAAAGAAGTACCGCTGTGGAGGTGAACCTCGAGAATGTGCAAGTAGTAGCCAAAGGGCAGGCCGAGTTGGAGTTTTGAGCTGGGACACAGGATCATCAGATCAACGTGGAGGCGTCTGTGAGCTTCGATATCCAGTTAAACTATCCTGGGAGAAGCATCGTATAACATCTGGGAGTCTCCGGAGCATGGCGGGCGAGATCAGGTGTAGAGTGGGCCAATGTATTTACAAGCCTATGGGTATAAAGTCTCTCATTAGAAGCATGCGGACGATATGAAGGTAGAACAGGGGATGACCGTATCTGTGATTGAATTTGTTAGTGGGTTATTGTACCTGGTTCAGGAGTAGTGACCACCTGGCTTAGGAGCAGTGACCAGGTATGAAAAAACTCACTCTGACGCTCTGCGGTGTCTACATATATTCTTGAGGGACAGAGTGATCCAATCATGAGGAGGGTGTATATACGCAATCGGTAGAAACGTTGAGGCGAGTCTAATACCTAGGTGGACTCAGGGTACCGGAATGAGCATCGTCTGTTCCACAGAACAGATATACTGTCATGTTTATCTAAGTGACAGCCTGATCATGGCTTCTCCTATAGTGACGGCGGAGGATTATATGGACATGTATACCAGTGTTCCAGGGCTCTTGATGGATGCCGTATAGATATGAGATCTATCTGACCTGGCCTGAAAAGTTGTTTAGTATTACATCTGCCCAACAGCATGTCCTAACTAGCTAATAGTATACTGAAATGTAAACCTAGAACACATGACTATATACCTATTAAAAGAGCCTGATGCCGGCTCTCTGTACCGTCATCCTATAAAGCAGCCTCCTTATACCAACAGGGCCTACACGTAGAACACGTCAAAACTTATATGATGCTACAAAGCACCATAAACAATGACTCATTAAGCTTATCCAACACCAACCAACATGAACAAAATTTCAGTGCATATATTCCTGTCATGAATAGTTTAGGTTCAGGCCCAAGACAGTCATGTTCAATACAGTTAGGGACCAACATGTACACATGCATTGATGCCTGTCCGGAGCCCCAACAATTGCCCCGCCAACCTATGCACGTCGACAATCGTGTGATAAACAGGGATTATCTGCATATGCGACAGACATAGGTATAACTATGCTCGACCGTGATACTGCACTCTAGATCTTCTGCATGCAAGTAGTCATTGAAAGAAATTACACAATACATATTATAAACTCTAACTACGTGCCCCTATCGACCACCTTAGCATCCACTTGCTGAACACCCTCTCCTATCTCCTATCTCCTATTTTAAATAGTACACAAAATGCCCCTCGAACCCGGCAGCACCTCCCTCCCCGCCTTCCACACCACCCTCCTCAAGAGCCGGCGCATCCTCGCACTCTGCGGCGCGGGGCTCTCCGTCCCCTCCGGGCTGCCGACGTTCCGGGGCCAGGGCCTGTGGCGGAACAAGCAGGCGCAGCTGCTGGCGACACCGAAGACGTTCGAGACGGACCCTGACCTCGTGTGGATGTTCTACGCGGCGCGCCGCCACGCCGCGCTGCAGGTTGCGCCGAACGCGGGACACGTCGCGCTTGCGGAGCTGGCGCGGGAGATGGGGGAGGGCGGGTTTTTGTGCTTGACGCAGAATGTTGATGGTGCGTTTGTCCCGGTTCCGAGTCTCACGCTCTCCTTTTCGAGGGCAAAGGGGGCTATGGGCAAGGGAAGAAAAAGTATGCATACTGATACATATAGACAGGCCTATCCCCCCGCGCCGGGCACCCACACCCCCAACTGCGCACGCTGCACGGCTCGCTCTTCGACCTGCGGTGCAGCGCCAGCAGCTGCGCCTACGTGGAGCACAACAACACCGCCGACCCCCTCTGCGCATCGCTGGCGCCCTGGTCCGAGAACGTCCCCGCGGACCTCGAGAGGTTGCCCCTGCTGGACCCGACGGCGCCGCTGCCGCCGCGGATCCCGGCATCGGAGCTCCCGCACTGTCCGCGGTGCGGCGCACTACTGCGCCCTAGCGTCGTGCAGTTCGGCGAGGAGCTGGATGCGGGGATGTTGGAGGAGATTCGTGCCTGGATTGACGATGATGCTCCAGAGGAGAAGGAGAAGGTGGAGGAGGAGGAGGGGAAGGAGGAGGGACAGGGGAAGGAGGAGAAGGAGAAAAGGGGGGTCGATCTGGTACTGGCGATCGGCACCACGGCCGAGGTGTGGCCGGCCGCGGGCTTCATCGTGCAGGCGCGCAAACGCGGCGCCGCGCTCGCGGTCGTGAATGCGAGTCCGGACCGCCTGGGCGCGGCGCGGGATCTGAGGTTTGGCGATTTCGTGTTCATTGGCGATGCGGCGGAGTTGCTGCCTAAGATGATGGAGCCGCTCCAGGAGAAGGCCGGGGGGTCGTGAGATATAGGAGACCATATAGGTTGGAGAATGGGTGTCTGCTGCTGGAGGTAGATATTTGGTCCCTGTATTTCTAGAGGAACTATAAACCCCTGAGGTCTAAAGGAATTCAGCTGTCACAGTCCATCGGCACTTGAGGATTTCTGCATAAAGCAAGGCGTCATTTTCGGATGCTAATTTGATATTATGCGGCACTATGGCATATCCTGTTTCAAACTAGCCACCCAGACTACACCAAAGGCTGCCGTGAGCAGCATCGAACACGTCGAAAACACTTTGATGTAGCTGCTGCTATCCCCGACAAGCATCAAAAACGCCACAACAAAGATATTCAACGGCGTCCGCATGATTCCGTAGACTTTGGCGCGAGAACTGTCTTCGACTAAACGACCTTTCAGGTAGCCCATGCAAGGCCGGTACATTCCAACACAAGCTTGGAAGAGGCAGAAGAGCCAGAATGCCGCGTCCTCCGTTTTGGGCCCAGCCAGCTTGACGAAACAGAAGTTGGCAGCTAACAGAGTGCTGACAAGCAGACGTGAATACTTGACGGGTTTCCTCTGCATAACGATATTGTATAGTAAAGCAGCTGCCGTCGACGATGCCATGAAGCTGGAGAAGATGTATCCATAGGGAAGCTTCGCAGCGGACTTGTGGACGGAGTCGATAGTTGGCGTCCAGAAGAGAACAAACAAGTACATAGATCCCTCAAACATGGTTGATGCAAACGTGAGTGCCAAGATAGATGGTTGCTTAAGTGTTGACCAAACACTAGGTGGTTTGGCGATACTTTGTGAAACCCCTGATGGCTTTGCCGACATACCAGTGCCGTAATTCTCAAGCTATACCGTCGTCAGCACAAATAATACAATTAGCAGACAACATTGCCACATACCCAATAAGCCCAGATGATTTGAAGGGCAACCCATAGAAAGGCGGCGCTGAGCCAGAACGGAGCCTTTCTCGAACCGGTCGAATTTACAAGCCATTGACTCACAACTCCGCTGAAAATGGCGGAAACGCTGTTGACAATACTCGAGGTGGCATAAGTACGGGACAAGTCACACCCATCTTCAACAAGCCTGAGCTTGCGGAAGTTGGTCACCATCCAGCTGTCGAAGACGGTGAAGAGGATGCTTGTGCTGATGCCGCCGAGAATCCGCCCCAGGAAGAGGACAGGGACGACCGGTGTAATGGTGCAGAAACATGATATGGCGTACATCACACAGAATCCCATGGAGAAGGCTTTGCGGCCATACTTGTCCGCCAAAGCACCAACGAAATAGCCACTGGCGGCACTCGTTATGAAACCTGTAGCAATTAAAGATGACACCAAGCCCTCTGAGAGTCCATGCTCATCTCGATATAGAGAGTACAGGTGCAGCGACTAAGATGAACCACCATTCAGTCAGTCTTACGAGGCAGCACAAAGTCGGTTCCTCAACGCCTACCTGCAGCCAGTCGGCGCCCATGACCAGGAATTGCACCTTATACCAAGGAATTTCCGGATGTCTGTCATCTCGTCTGAACGGCCTGGGTTTCTCGCTTTTATTCAACTGCTGCCGCCTAGTGGGCTGAGAGACCAGCAGGCCAACACACACGGTAACCAAAGTATAAAAACAGGTCTGATAATACGCCATGGTGACAGCAGTACAGATATGGATAGCCGGGTACTTGGGAAGAGGGTTGCAACTATATTTTATGATTTAAGACATTGGCGAGCAAAAGTTACCTACGATGTCCAATGTTGAGATGACAGGAACAGATGACGTGCTAGGACTCTACTAATAAAAGGGACGAAGAGAGATGGGACAGAGACGAAAAGCGACACTTGTCATTTGTCGTTTATATTTACCCGGAGACGAGAATCGAGCGTGACCGGGCTGCGACAAGAGGCGTTCGAGAAAGGCCGAGGAGGGTGGCATGGTTGACGTATGCCGTATGTAGAGGTCGGTTCAAGTTGTATGTTACAGGCAGTATGCACAGGCAATCAGGGCAGTCAGGGCAATATGGGACAATCTACTCGAGGGTCTCGCAGAGTCGCAGCGGAAACGCAGTGCGACGTTTGCACGGAGATTTCGGTACAGAAGGAGTTGAGGCTAGTGACGATCAGTTGTGAAGGATGTTTGAGATGAACTGTTTGAAGATCGAAAGAGGAAACACGGGGAAACGGTGCCTAAATTTGGACAGTGGTATTCAGTGTAGGTGTGTAAGTGGGGGCTTATACATGTAAGCAGGGGCAGCAGGCCCGGTTACATACATACTTACCTACCTCCTCGGTATTAGCCAGGTTGACTGCTTCCAGGGACCAATGCCAGAATGTTTTATCTACAGATTAAGGTAGGTACGGATTAGCCTCTCTGTCTCTGAAGGAACGCTATCGATAAGGCTGTATGTAAGTGGTGGTGATGGATTATAGTCGGAGCTAACACTAGCACCTCTCGCTCTCCATATATCCTATCCGAGGTGGACCGGGTGTCCTACCCTATCACACGTGGTAGCTTGAGACAAACATACATTTAGCCAATCAGAGCTTGGGGAATTGGAGTTCACCGCTACAATGATCGCTCGGTTGGACCCCCCCGCAGATACATGTATGTACATGTAGTTTAGCTAGATAAACCGTACTCGTGTTTGTACACACATATAAGTAACCTACATGGTTGTAAGAGACATAGGTACAACGCTGCAATGGTGATTGATCGCTATCGTCACAAAGAAGTCACTCAGAATGCGAACAGCTTCAAACCCACATGCGCACATGCGCACCTGCACCGCGAATTCCACATGCACATTCCACATGCACATTCATACAAATGTCGCCCGATTATCGGGCCGGATGAGGTAGAGAGTACCTATCAATCTCTACCTACTGCATACCCCTACCTTCAACACCTGCAATTGTATGGGGAGAGGAGGTAGCAAACCCTTTTCTTATCAGGTACATAATAATATGAAGAAATCTTCAGATCATCGAACTACCCAATTCTGTACTTCATACATACCTACTTACATATATCCCACATACATACTCCGTACAGACATCCAATACCTGACCATTTGACGATCCTCCTTCTCAACCAACTTATACCTCTAACTTACTAACCGACTAACTAACTAATCAACGAACTAACCAACCTAAACCAACTCCTCCCTCCACCCGCGCAATATCACTGGCGGCTTATTACAGTTTACTGTACTTCGGCATAGCTGGCTGCATTGCATTCACTGCACGTCACTTGATCGCGTCTTTTGATACGATACGACCTGCCTCGTACATACACATACACGTACGGAGTTACCAATACAGTACATACCTGCCTACCTACTGCCTACCTACTTGCCTACCTACTGCGTGGCTTGCGTACGTACATACAATACATACACACAATACATACACACAATACAGGCAGATCAGCAGCACCCTTCAATACCCTTCAACACTCTTTATTACCGGTCAGTAGGGATCTGAGACAGGCTGTAAGCCACCCGACCACTCCCCCGCCGACACATCTCTCCCGTCATACCCTACAATATCGAGCGCGGCCTGAGATTGGGCTGTATGTACCGATATCTCCAGAATAACGCGGAACAATACCTGCTCGCCTCACCGACCCCCAATTCCAGATACACCCCCAGGCCACCCCCAGCTCATCATCCCTACAGTACGCAGTACGGCCAGACGGGACACGCCCTGACGCTGTACACCGACGCCGACACCGACCCAGCAAGCGAAGCAAGCCCAGCACGCCCAGACACCCAACCAAGGACGCCTACGCTGACGCCCACGCTGACGCCCACGCGGGCTGAGCTGAGCTGAGCGAGCTGCCCTGCCTCCTGTCAGAAAGGAATAAATAATCATAATAATACATACATAAGCCACCATGCCCAAGGATAAGGACGGCGACAATTTCACCGGCACAACCGCCGGCACCACCACCACCCAATTAAAGCGTCCGGCCTACAACCGCTTTAACAGCGATTCGCAAGTTAGCGACCATGCAGCACACCAATATCACCGCATCAGGCCCTCGAAACACGTTGTAGGCGGCGGCACTGCTGGCCGCTTCCATGCCCGCGTCCCGTCATCCAAAGCCTTGGCCAAAAATAACGCTGCATCCACCTCCAAGCTGAACCGACGACCACCCTCCCCCTCCCCCGAACGAGCCCCTATGATCTCCAACTCCCATCGACGCGCCGCCTCCGATGTGAAGTTACCGCGCGAGCCCTCCTCGCCCATCCTCAAGAAGAACAGCTCCCACTCGAGCCTGCAGCGCAACCTCTCCCATGCCGAGATAGGCAAACGCTCCAAGTCTGCCACGTCCCTTAAACGTGCCTCGTCGCATAAGGACGTTCACAAGCTGAAAGGCGCCAAGGGCCAGGTTCACTTCGATCTCGGCAACGAACATCAGGAAGACGAGTGGGTCGACGCCAGCGCATCAGCATCGCCGTACCTGTCGAGGCGTGGCTCCGTCGTGAGCAGTGGGCAGTCTTCGGCAAAGGCGCACGAAGACGAGAATAATTCGCGACCTCATAGCCCCGAGCCCGATCCCGGACACGAATCCGAACCTGAACGGCCGTCCAGTCAACGGGAATCCTCACCCGAGCTCGATACCACCCAGCATAATAAATACATCACATCTAGATTGTTACAGCGAACACCCGCGCACAGCGCGCCGCCCCAGATGTCTACCGAAATCGCATCTGTAGCCCCCCATTCGGGCTCGCCCGAGTCGCCAACAAATCACGGCCCGTCGAGCCTATTCGGAACGCCGAAGAACACGACGCTCGTAGGTAGCGGGGGGCAGGAGGACGTCACGTCCCGCTTCGTCAACGGCCACGGCTCGGGCACAAACGGCGAAAGCGGCTCCTTCTTCACACAAGCGCAACTATCCTCCCGGCGCAGCGAGAGCATCCGCCGGCCGCAGTCCCTCGGCAACCTGACGCAGGGCCGCCACCCGTCGATCAGCGACCACGAGGACGACAGCGCGCTGGCGCCGCGCACCAGCCGGTCGACGTACCGCGCCGCGCCGGCGGACAAGTCGCGCACGCAGCAGAAGCTGAACCTGCAGCGCGCCAGCTCGAGCATCGAGCCGGCGCAGGCGGGCGGCCTCGGCCTCGGCGCCGGGATCGGCGGGTTAGGGTTAGGCGGCGCGAGCCCCCTCGTCGGCGGCTCCGGCTACGACTACAACCGCGACCCGCGCGTCTCCCGCCTCGTCGAGCGCACCGGCATGGAGTACCTCGTCGTCCGCCGGTACCAGAACCCGATCGCGCGGTCGATCGCGCGCGTCGCGCAGCTGCCCGGCGCCGCCGAGAAGAACCGGCGCATCGTCGTGCCCAAACACCAGCAGCAGAATGGGGGAGTAAGCAACGGGACCGCCGCCATCGGTCGTAATCATCTGAGCCGGAGTTTTGGCGGCGATGGTGCGGCTGCGGCGGTGGGGAGATCGAGACCCGCGACCCCGTCCCGCCGGTCCGCGTCCTTGGCGCGCACGAATGGAGGCCGCCACTCGAGTAGTTTCGAGGAGGAGCAGCGGCTCCGGGATCGGATTAGTGGGGCTAGTTATGTGAATGGGGACGGGGATAGGGATGGGGATGCGGATGCGGATGGGGAGGGAGAGGACGGCGGCGTCGCGGCGCTGTTGAGGAATCTCTGGGATAAGAATCTTGATCTCAGCGCTAGTTCAGATTGAATGAGGATTGTGCTGTTGGGAGTGGACTGTGGCTACGGCTATGGCTGCGGCCGCGGCCGTTGTTGTGGTTGTCGTTGCGGACTGTGGCTACGGTGGTTGGCTGTGGTTGTGGTGGTTTGGGAGGGGAGGAAGGCCATCGTGTTCCGATGATGACGATGATATACATACACACGAACATACATACATACGCATACGGACACACGCTACACGTGCTATGTTTCCCCGCGGTGTTCAACTACTGAGAGTTGAGGGGGGGGGAAAGGGGGAAAACGGGGTTTACGACCCAACCCGTATTAGCTTACATACAAAGTAATAATGAATGAAAAG
Source organism: Whalleya microplaca (assembly GCA_022497155.1). Taxonomy (NCBI): domain Eukaryota; kingdom Fungi; phylum Ascomycota; class Sordariomycetes; order Xylariales; family Xylariaceae; genus Whalleya; species Whalleya microplaca. Next base: position 41,621 of record MU385802.1, read on the forward strand.
TAAAATATAATTTGTCTTGGCTCCTTTGAGGAGATGGGTATGGTTTTGGGTGATGATGGTGCTTTTGTGCTGGTATGCTGATGTGCTGGTGTTCTGGTGTTCTGGGGTTCTGGGGTTGAGGTTTGAGTGTAGGGGAGATAGGGGAGTTGGCTTGGTGAGTGTGGAGCAAGCTCCTTTTGATTAGGGGGAGGGCAGGTGGTCGGGTTATAGTTACTCGGGCTGGTGCAGTGAAGTTAGATGGAATATGGCGTTAATAGTTCGTTGACTAGTTACAGTATTCACTTGGAGAGTGTCCATGTCTACTATCGATTGCTGAGTATGATACGGTCTTAGAAGATTGGATTGCACGACATTGCCCTAGATACAAACACGCGATTAACGGTTCTAGTATGTACTGCTGGATATCCCTATATAAGAGCAAGCATTACCAACTGTGAAATCATCGATAGGTTGGGTCTCAGTGAGCCTTGATGCTCATCTTCTTGATGCTCATCTTGAACCAGATGCCCCTGAATATTACACCGGACGATACACTTGTCAATATGGGACAAAGTAATGAGGAGTATAGCGACTTGACTAGTGCAAGGTGAAGCTATAGGAAGGTGGCAGAGCCCCCTGATATATACATGTATAGGCGGCCGGCCATACGTAGGCCTGTACTACCTTCAGCTCTATAGGGCATATCTTAGCAACACTGGATATTCTCTACTGTCTACTGTAGCGCTTCTAGTAGCCCAAAACTCTTCTCCAACTGGCATTGAGCAGATGGGATGTTTTAACTTACGCCTTCACCCGCCATAGTTGTCACACGGCTATTGGAGCCAAGACCTGTTGGAAGCTATACGAGATGCAGGAATGCTGCACGAGTACATATATTGGGTGCTGTTGGTTGTTATTCGTTACTGATGGAATGTATTACTGCCTAACAAAAGGTATGATCATCAGACGACGCCGATGTAGGCAACAAGAGATTACGCGTACTAGAGTACGTACTGTGGTAGCAGGTCTATATAAGACCATACGCCGATACAGATTAGATTGGAACCCATAAGCACCCTCAGAGGCCCTAGAGAATTATTATTGAATTGATATATTCCAAGCCCTATTACAGCCCTTGTCACAATAGTGTACCTATATACAGCACGGCATGGCTACACTGCCTGTTCAGGCGTCCTCGGTGTGACGGGCATAGGCGCGCAACGGGAGCTAGTAGGGGGAAGCTCACGATCGGAGCTCTAGCAGCTAGGTTAGTCAGTCCGAATACCTCCACCGGATTTAGTCCTGTAACACTCGGGCACGGCTGGTAGGTAGGAAAGGCTTGGCTGAGCTGAGCTGAGCTGAAGCAAATATTGATTGGACGAAGAGGTCTCATTGGATGTGCCCTTCTAGGCTACTTGGGGTACACGATGTATAATGTGATATTAGGTAAGGGTGACTGAGTGTGAATAATTAATTCATTGTTCGCTGAGGCAACTAACTCCTATCATTGTAATCATACGGAATGCGCTACAATTGGAGCAGCCATACTTGGACACGAAATAAGGAAAGCCACGAACCGCTAATACACGAGTGTAAACCCACCAACCTAAACTAGACTCTGTAGCGACTTATTCATCCATTAGACAGGCAATACAGCATCATCAAACCATGACTTCTAGCCTTTGACCACTAGATCCTCCAAAACCGCATACAAACTCAATATCGACTCTTTAAACGCTTGGCTCATTTCCAATGCTATAGCTCAAGGAGAATGAGGCGCATCTATTAATCATCCATGTCCGTACGGACTTCCTCAAGTTATGACGGTCGACTTCTACGAACTCAGCAATGCGGCGTGGTGTATATGTTAGAATATGAACGAGATATATATGATTTATTATGCAAGGGCGTTTGCTAATTGCTGAATCCGGCCCTCGTCTCGAGACTAAAGATATATATGCAGTTCATAGACCAAATGTCCTGGATTCTCATGCACAACGCCTTTGTAAGTATATCTGAATATCTACATGGGGCCCTTAGGCTAGGCTTTCTGCGTACACACTAGAATAATAGCTGTGTGACTATCGTGTGTAAGCATAGAGTTTATATAGAAATACTCTGCTCATCTACTTTAGGTAGAAATGAAGACTCGTAACGTCTGAAAGTCCGCCAACACGATGAGCATGTTTCTCCCCTAACGCCCTCGAATCATTACTAAGGTCCAATCGGCAATTGTATCATTAATATCGGCTTCATCTAAGTCAATTCAGTAGAAGTGAAGTTGCCCAATTCTTACAGACCCCCTTCCCGGGGCAAGCAGTTTTTACATATTCATACTAAGAGCCACAGGGTGATGTCTCTCTGCTCCATTTGTCCTTTAAGGGTTCTCAACCTTCTCCAGCTGATACTTGTCTGAGAAGAGTCCCGACCAGAACCTCTCCATGAAGAATCCCTGCTCCGGGTTCGTCACGTTCGCCTTCTCGAACTCCCGCAGGGCGCGCAGCCACGCCTCCTTCGGCCGCGAGCGGATCGTCTCCCGACGGACGGCAAACGTACCGCCGTGCATGGCGCGGATGGCGCCGGGATGCGGCTGCGCCCAGATACCGTCCTGCCTCCTATCATGTGGGCCCGGGGCGTTGTCCCCAACGATGATGCCCCAGAACTTCGCCGGCGTGTACGGAGCCAGAGTCAACGTTTTCAGCTGGCTCTCCGTGATCCAGAGGGACTGCTTGGGATCGGTCCAGTTGATCTTGCCCCAGTCGTCGACGTCGTGCCACAGGGCGTCGTTGAAGGGGGTCACTTCGTCCGGCGCCACCGTCAGCGCGATCTCCACCATGTCCGCCGAGGTGTTGGCCGCGGGCGCCACGAGGTCGAACGGGTCCGCCTGCGTGAAGATCGTGATGTCGTCGAGCGCGTCGTAGTTGTGCACAATGTGCCACAGGTGTGTGTGCCCCTCGCGCCCGATGTTCGGCAGGTCCTGGTACAGCCGGAACGAGTCGTGGGGCACGGAGTCCGAGGATGCCGGTGTGCCCCCTTTGCTGTACAGGTACGTGTTCTTGGCGAAGTCGGCCCACGGCTCCAGCGCCTCCTTGTACCGCGCTGCCACGATGCCGAGCTGCGTCGGCAGCGGCGAGATATGGTGCGGTATCTGCAGCGTTGGCGTGGGGAGCGCTGCGACGGAACTCATCTTGTCGGGTAAAAGAGTGTGGCTTATATACTTAGATAAATATGGCGTCAAATGAGCGGCGTAGACGGGTTGTTTTGTCTAAGGAGACGAATGAAAGAAAGCCAAAAGCAAAAAGGGGGGCTAAAGAGTTAGGAAAGTTCCTTCGGCGAGCTTAGGTGGTATATATGTATTTCATCTTCAGAGTTATTGCTATGCATGATTACTGATATCCCTGAAGCCCCGGCCCGGCAGCATACATTCATCAATCATAAAGACTACTCATTGTTTACGAGGTTGTCTCATTCGTCTGTGCGCTTTAATCGTATGCTGACGTCGGGAACTTGTCTAGCGTCCTGATTAGCCCACCTAAAACTCCCTCCCTTTTTTCCTAAAACTCCCCCCCTCTCCACTTAGTATAGCGCCATCATACACTGGCATAGGTGACCTCTCAGATTAGTATGTAGATCGGTGTCGATTGGTGAAATTACAATATAACTGGCTATATACTGTAGTATACGCTTCGTACCTAAGGTAAGTAGGTAGTCATTTGTATCCCATTTTTATCAATTGCAATTGCAGCCTCCTTTAACACTTAACACTTGATATTAACGCCATCTACAATACCTACCTACTTGAGTAGTTGGCTATCGACTTATAACTACTGCTTAATAGTAATTAAGCACGGCTAATGTAAAAATACCATCAAAAGTAATACGCGTCAAATGCCTCCAGCGCGTACGGTATTTACATATACAGAGTACATCTCATCTACATATGAATCTGGAGGGGTACCCATGTCAGCGGCATACTTTGGTACTAAGTGGAGAGGGGGGAGTTTTAGGAAAAAAGGGAGGGAGTTTTAGGTGGGCTATTGATTAGAGGAGCAGCTGGCATCAGCGCCAAGACCCCTAATTGCTTCTGGGCTATGTACAATTCTCGACTATGCCATAAATAAAACCACTTGAAGAATCGTTTGGGGTAAGATGACTTGATGATCCTAGCAAGCACTAGAAACTCGACTCATTTTCATAGGGCTGGGGCTTACTGATGCGCGTATCGTACCTGAAGAAGCCAGCGGGGCCCCTGTAATAAGCGGCATTGCTCTACATCCTCGTGGGCCTTCCAATTAATCGGTTCGCTCAATGTCATATTGCTTATTTTGTTAATCGATTTTGAGCTACACTTACACAATCATAATTATCTATGTTGGGATGATGGTCGTTCTGCATTTCAAGTTAGGGGCTAGGTGTCTAGCTTAGAACGCTCAGAAAGCAGCGATGTAACATGAATGATCCGGCACTACAACGTAGCTAACTATGGAGGTTGTTAAGTAGGCCCTCTTGTGAGAGGAGATGATACTATTAGGCGTCCTCCTAGAATTTCGCTCAGGATGAGATGTTGAGAGAGTCTAACTTTATAGGTATTCCGATTCCCAGACAAGATTTATATGAAGCAAACTTGATTAGGTTATGTGTTTGAATGGATATCATTGATTGGAAGAGACAAGAATGGAGTACGCGTGTAAAGGGGCTATGTTCTGGACACGAGTCATTGTCAACGGATTGTCAATGGATTGTCAAAAAGTATCATTCCTAGCTTCGCATGCTACTCTACACTCGTATATACTGTGTATAATGGAAAGAATATTAGGCCTCTGTCGTTCTTTCAAGTCATAATATATATAATTGCAAGGGTCTGTATCATCTTCTTCCTTGCACTTCACGGCTTCTTGAATAGCATTGAAGTCATAAAGAGTCAATTCTTAATGCTGGTTAGCTTGGCCTGGATGGCTGTACTCCCGTTGTGGGGCTGTTGACTGCCGTCCTTAGGCTATTGGATTTGGGTACTGACTTCAGCGCCCAGCTACTTCTTTACCGGGGTTTAGGCAACTGTGTTGATGGAATTGACTGAAACTATCTAGTAAACTTCCTACGGTAGATTCAAAGAAGATCTACATATCAAGGGAAGGGATTTGTTGCGACAAATAGCGAGTTCCACATCTACTCCCGCCTCGCTTATAGAACCAAGGAGACAATCCTCGAAGGTACACATGGCTACATTGACCTCAGGCGAGATAACGAGAAGTTTACTCTTACCGGAATCACACAGCTCGTTGATAAAACATAGGCGAGCAACTTCATGTCGGGGTTCAATGTTAAGATGCCTAGTAGCGTAAAGCATACGTATGTCTTTTGAGAATATCACTTGGTAGTTATGGCTATGTGAGGTATTAGGTTATACAAACGTGTGTATGATGTTTGTATAGTACTTTAGGTAGTCCGAGCATGCCTTAGCATACTCGATATATGGACAGTGCTTTATACAAATCGTTCGAGTGGCTGTAGCTTGATTCACCAACACCTTCCGGATGACCAGGAAATTGTTGAACCTTGTTTAATAAATCAAACCATAGGTGTCGGGACATAGCCCGTGCATGTCACACAGAGGATATGAGATTACTGCCTCTAAAATCCCTTCCCCTGAAAGGTACCAGGACCTACAATGCACTTTTAGTAGAAACGTCTATTACGCCTCATAGCGATAAATAATAAACAAATCTCAGGGCTCTGACAAGAACCGCCTCTAAGCTATAGTGGAAGTCATTTCTGAAAAATCGCATATGTTATGGTCGTCCAAAACGGATGGGACACTCATAATGATCATAGTGAGACTTAATGCGTGCTGGAGCTAGAATACTATTGAGAATATAGCTGCCCGGGTTTCGAGCTGGCTCTGCTCTGCAAGACTGTCTTAATCTATGTTATATAGCTTTTGATGGCGTGTTGATCACAGGTACTGGTGTGTGCAGAAATTACAGGCGTTTCCGTGTTGGATCCTAGGTAACTTGTCCTAATTATTCAATCCAAGCATATCTATGAGGTAGAGCTGGGATTCTTTCATTCAAAAAGCCTCCCTCTTACTTCTTGAAGTTTTGCAAATGACATGGGCTAACTGAAGTATTTCTTAACCCATATGCTTAATTCATATTCCTGCTATTATCACGACGGATGCTCATTGTCTCAAGACATTCAACACTAGGTGAGGAATTATGAGATATATGATATTCGAGTACTGCTTCGGGCGTCACAATCAAATAATTGTGTACATGATGAATGTGTTATAAGCCATTTCGAACACGAGTCAAATAAACTGAGAAGCTGGATCTACGTTCGATATGGGTGGGAAGCGTTATCAGAAAACCGGCCAGTATAATGCCGGCATGACTGTAAGTGAAAGCAGTGAAGGTTTGGTCATGAAGAGCTAGAAGATGTTCTGTTCTTTTAATGGCTCGTGTAAGCTTGACTATTGAGAGGACAGTGAGTACAGACCTGGAATGATAATATTGGAGGTTTAAGTGGAGAGCGATGGAGGGAACTGCCTCAAAAGAGGGACAAGAAAGGTGGACAAGTAAATGGACTATGGAAAGGAATCTATACTAATGATCTAGATGTCCTAGTCTACTTCTGAGCAGGGCAATTATTGTCACATGGCAAAAGGATTCCACTACAGCTTATAATGGGTATGTAGATAGTAATGTGCTGGTACTGTTATGCGACAATTATTAGATGTTATCATTGCTCTGGCTATATTTTTTTCATACAATATTTTACTTGAAATATGCCATTATAATTCGCAACATTCTATAGATGAATCATGTCTACTTGGGATATATGCCTCCCTGGCTCTCTGGCTAGAGGCTTTGGGGTTCCACAAAGTAGACAGCTTGTCCGTAATGGAGCGGGGCCGAATGTGTAACCACCAGAATTGCTCTCTCAGCAAATTTGTGTTTGCCATCTAGCCGAACTTGCGAATTTTTGATTGGACTCATATTCTGTCATATATGACACGATTGACGAGCCATTCGAAGTCTTCCTTGAGCAGGAAGTTGGCTCTACAATATGACGACAAGAAAAAGGAGAGAATCCTTGTAACGCAGCTACTCGTTGATACTTGAAAATTGAATCGCAGTGAGGAGGGTTGTTCGTAAATAATTATTTCAGTAACACTCAGACACACTTTGACACATTTTAGAGGGCAACATGCTTGGTGTAGAGGATTAAGAGTGGTAGCGAGGCTCTTTGACGGCTGGTGATTGCCTATATACCAGGCTCAATGCTCTGATAACGTATTATAGTTGTTTAATTTTGTAATCGTTACGAATTTATACAGCAGCTATTACCTTAATAACATCAATTACAAGATTATTAAGGGTCGAAAGAGTTTAAAGACAAGCAAATTCCATTTTTATATAGACATCTACAAGTTTTCTACTAAAACTCATCAATTTCGCGAGGAAGTGAATGATATTGACAAGTATGTCTTATATCAAATGTTCCATGCCACCCTTAAGACAGATGAGAAAAACACAAAGAAAGGGAAGGACATGATGGAAAAACATAAGATATCCGACAAGGCGAGAAGCAAAGCTGAATGTGAAATTATGTTACTAAAACAAAATAAATATATTAACATAACAGACTTTCCGACAAACTCTATCGAAGGATTTCTATAGCTACCTACCCCATAAGATAGCTTACAACTCAATATAAGGGAATATCAGGAACTGTTACAATAGCTGGTGTGTATAATTACGAATAATATCAAGAGTCGATAAGTATGTTAACTTGAAAAATAGAAACTTCACTTGGCTTAAAGTCACTCTTCAGCAAATGAAAGAGGACATAAAAGAATGAATGCTTGCTCAAAATACAAAGGTGGTCAAATCAGAAATAACCTATGCTCCGAGGACCATGTGATATTAGCAAGATAAAACCACTAAGCAGACTAAGGGATTACTTATGGGAGGTAATATGGAGGAAGCGTTGGTCTCATATATACATTCATGGGCTACATTTGATCTTAGTCTCTTTGAAATATCACGAGTTGCGCGATCTTCTGAGAAAAACACACCTCGCAAGCATAGTTATGGAAGCTATCTAGGGAAGATGTGTCCCTGGTGGTGTTGTGAAAGCACATATGCCTAATCACAGCAGCTATGGTGTCTATCTTATCTTATTACTGGTGGCGGAATAGTAAATAAAGACCTCATTATGTGAATGTCCGGTCTAGGGACCTTTGGGCGGAGGTTCAACCAGTTACAGGATTTCTTACTTAATGGCCATAGGTCGACAGTATGATTCGGGTTGAAACGATTGACTTGCAAATATTCACAGTGTACGAAGGAAATACAAGTTTGCAATGATGCTTCTTGTAAAGATACCTGGAAACATTAGACTATAGAGTCACTTACATGTATAAGTTGTTTGCACGATGACCTCACCAGATGACAACACATTAGGCAGAAATTTGCCGTCGGAAGCATCTTGGGTTACGAATAAGTACCCGTAAGGACGCCTCATTACGGACGTTTGTGTTGAAGATTGGGAAAATCATCGCATCGAGCACCCCACAATGACAATTGTTGAGCTTCGGGATTAGTGAAAGCATGTCGTCGTTCATAAGGCGGTAAGCATGAGACCTGAACAATCGGCGAAGATTCCTATAGGCCGGTGCGGAAGCGCTATTCTCTCCCGGGCGAATCGACTGTTGGTGGCGTCGTTACACATATGAGCCTCTTGATCAACAGGCTCGTGTGAAATTTCTTGATTCGGTTTCCGAGGTACGGCCTTGCCGCTATGGCTGAAGGCTCGCGCTTTTCGAGATCAAGATTTTTTTTCTTGCTTGGTGTTGTTCTTAAAGTTCTGTGGGAACGTGACAGGAGCTAGGCATGCGCAGCAAAGTTTGTTTTAATTAACTTCACAAGCAGCCAAGATGCTATTCTCATCTAGCCAAGACGACTCCGTTTCTTCTTCAGGAAAGCATTACGAGGCAGCGCAGATCTCCTTTTTCTGTAGCTGAACGGCGCTGCGAGATGAAACACCAAGTCAAAAATTCCAAAAATTTTTAAAAAAAAAAAAAAAAAAAAAATAAGATAAAAATTAACAGCTCTTTCGGGTGTGCCGCATATGATCACCCCGCGCTTAGGGTACGTGTACTATAGTAGATAACACGCGGGGAGTGTGGTGGATCGTGGGGGCCCTGTTCTGCAGGGTCATCTTTACCGACGACGCGGTGACGTTCCATCCAATATGCCATGCCCAATTGGACCCAGCGCTGCCCAATTAGACCCAATTAGGACGGGCGTAGTGACATAACTGTTTTCTCGTTGTGAAACTCTAGAACCCGACTCATTGGGTAGGCTGTTCTGCATGTTCCAGAAAAGATGCTGACCTGCAGCTTGCAAATGCTCGTGATACGCAAAGAAAAGTTCTTCAAGGGGAGGGGGAGGTTCGCCATTCGAGACCGATCTATGGCACTCTGTAGCACGAGGGGGGTCTGAAACTTGGAGAATGGGAGTTTCCGGGTGCGTAGTGCACCAGTGCATATGTACTGCGTATATGTACATACAGAACCACGCCGCCCGTTTACATAAGTACGTGGTAATCACTCTGATGACTTTGGCCAATCTACCATGGAGTTTAGGTACGGAATACCTAGTCAATCAGTTGTCTTATCAACATCCATCACTGAAATGAACTGAATACCTAATAAGTGCGCAGCAACTAGTCGAATGGCGTACCCACTTCGGGAACCATAAGGTTAACCTAAGCTGTCTAGCAGCAGGTCTAGGAAGCTTAATGTATTTAGCTGTTCAGGTATCCAGATGCCGGATAAGAGAGGGTGGAGTTCAGCACATGTTAATTAATCGCGTCCGGTGTTTTATAATTTCTCAAAAGGAATACGATAGGAAATTGGCAGAATGGCAATAAATTGATAGCTTTGTCAAACCGATATTCGCAGTTGTTCCTATCCTGTCCCACCTCTCTCTTCTTCTTCTTGCCCGACACCCTGCGTGACTCGGCCAAATCCCGAACTATTACGTTAAATGTATTCGCCCGTCTAGCCTAATTCCGCCAAAGATGTCTTTTCTATTTGGTAATGGTAGCAGTTCTAGCGCAGGCTTACCATGTCCTACCTCTATTCTTATTAACCTAGCAGCATCGACAGAGCCGTACCCGGTACGACTGCAGTACCTATCCCCCATACGTTCCGGTTTATCTCGTGCGCTGCTGCCCCGACGGTGCGATTGTGCGACCGTGTTTAGTCGACAGTCTGAGGCTTCCGGCACATCAGTTGAGGCTGTCGGCCCCCTCCACAGGTTCCTCCCGCGTACCCTCGACTTGCGCCGACTTACAACGGATCATGTACTTCACCAACACATGCAGTAGGTATCTTCCGAAAACTCTCTTACATTTTCTTTGTTGTCATCCCGTCAAAGATAAGGATAACTAGGTTATCAATTGCTCCATTATAATTCGTTCATGGCGTTTGATTTCCCGTAAAGGAATGACATGGTCCCTGACTTGCCCTGAATACAACGACATCACCGCCGCGATCTTCAACCACTTCAATTAGCATCCCATGCGCTAGCACTAGAGTTTAGCGGGTAAGACGACCTCAGGCGGCTCGATTCTCCTCCTGTTCCTTTCTCGGAATCAGTCTGCAGTCTGCGGTATTCCTACTACGTAGTAGCTTTCTCTGCAGCCAGTTATAGAACCGTTTCTACAACCCGCCTTGTCATATGCGCCGCGGCTAGTCTAGCCTCCTCACCCTCCAGGGCTCAGATCTCGTCTTTCTATTTGGCTTACATGTGTCCTATTACTTTACTTTACTTTATCTCCTTGCGTAGATATCTCCTATCATCTCCTTCCTCCCCCATTCTGATACGCGAGGTTGAATAATTGGTGCCTCAATGACGACGATAAGCCAAGCTTATCTGATCCTGGTCTCGATCATAACCTAGAATCAGCACATCCCACCTGGCTCATCGCACTCCTCCTGCTCGCAGATAGATCGATCCCCTAAGCCCCCAGGACCAGGAACCTATGCGGCACTCTGACTTGCATTCCCAGCCCACATTGCCCTTCGCGGGCAAGTTTATCTCTATCTGACGGTATCTACCGGTAACTTGCAGGGCATCCTGCCTCTCAAGATATCTCTGTTCTCCAGTCTTATCTCGAAGAGGCATCCACTAAGCTGGTAGAGCCCGTGGGAGCTGCGTGGGCTTGCCTGTATCCCTTCGATACCCGGGCCACTAACAGTCTTATCTTACTTATCACGCCTCAAGGGGAAGTACCCGAGGTAAAGTGATCAGCGTCCTTCGTTCCAATTCGAAGCCATCTCGCGGCAGTGGACCTCGCGTGTTCAGAGGTCGTCCCAGTCTAATCGACCAGGCCATCTACTCGGGGTTGGTCATTACATCAACCCCTGGCGGGATTGCAGAGACGGGCCGCAATCTGGCATCTGGGCGGGCCCAATACGGAAGTCAGCGTTGTCGTTTCCAGAGAGGCCTTAGGTGCATCCCGCCCGATTTTTTCTTCGGGCCATGGCTACCCCAAATATCGCTACTCGGACGGCCCCCATAGCCATTGCTCCTAAACCCTCACAACCCTTTTCTGGCCATCAACGTAACGACGTATACTTCAGGGGCATGAACGGTAGTGACACCACTGATTCCGATTCTGCTAATAGTGCGAGCGGAACAACCTGTGATTACTGTCTAAGAAGGCGACTTAAGTGTGCCATGAGTGATGACGAAGAGAGTTGCCTCTCTTGTCAGACCAACGGCATTGAATGTTCTCTAAACCAGAGCCCCAAGCCTCGAAAAAGGAAATTAGCGCGTGACTTGACTGAAGAGCGCAATGGTAAGAGAGGGTAAGTGCTCACCGATATTTTTTTTCGTTGACCCCCATCCTTACGTTATCACCTTGCAGCGAGCTCAGCCGACTTTGGACTCGTAATTGCTGACACGCCATTGGTCAATATAGCTCACCTGGATCGTCTGATAACAGAAGGAGGAGGCAACGGCAAGCTAGTTTGTCAAGTACAACTGCTAGCACTTCTTTAATTGAGGAAATGGCCAATTTTGGTGGTCCTACTTTGCTGAAACGCACTCTCGGGTTCCAGGAGGATCGTTTCAGTCAATACATTGGGCCCACGACTGACTTTGAGCCATCTTTAATCAACTTATCTCCCTTCGACCCTCAAGACGAGAGTTTGCTGGCACGGGGCACCCTCAGAAAAGTTAGCGACCATGACACATTCTTGTTGCTGCCTGACCACGCCACACCTGGCCACGAGCATCAGGTGAACGATGTCGAAGAGATCGAGCGGATTGTGGCTCCAAATGCTCGCAAGTTAATTGATCTGTATTTCGAGGTGATCCACCCGGGCTTCCCGATTATCCAGAAGAGCGTCTTTTATGAAAAATATGACCGTGACTATCGGGAATTCTCACCCCCTTTGTTAGCCGCCATTTACCTCCTCGCCATCAATTGGTGGGACTACTCCGAAGAGCTATCGAAGTTTCAACGACCAAATGTGCGAGAATTAGAGAGGCTGATACGATCTTCGCTCGCTGATGCTATGTTCCGCCCGAAGCTCTCCACCGTACAAGCCGGACTCCTACTCTCGCAACGGCCGGAGGGTGACCAGTGGGCCCCGACTGCCCAGCTCGTAGCGATCGCTCAAGAACTCGGCTTACACCTAGACTGCACGCACTGGAAAATTCCACCGTGGGAGAAGGGACTAAGGAAGAGACTAGCTTGGGCCTTGTACATGCAAGACAAATGGGGGGCTTTGGTTCATGGAAGGCCCTCGCACATATTTGGCTCTAACTGGATTGTGCAGCCTCTGGCGTCTAACGACTTTCCAGACGCTGAATGGGAAGAGGAGAATACTGAGGAGAGACTAGAAATTGAGCGGGGTAGAACGCTATTTATGCAGATGGTTTACCTCACTCAAGTGTTGGCCGAGATCCTAGACACCTTTTATACACTCCAAGCTATGCAGAACATTAGCAACGCTGGCCCTCAAGGGACTCACCTTGTCCTGTCTATGGCGAAGCCTATCCAGCTGAAACTGAAAGAGTGGTACGCTGCATTGCCAGCTGCTATCCGTATGGATTCTTCCTTCCAGACTGGAAATACTCCGCCTACTCGTCTGTCCAATATCGGGTATCTGCACCTGGCTTACTTCGCTACCGAGATAACGCTTCATCGCCAGATTATTCGTTCTCTCGAGACAGATTCACAGGCTACCGATGCTTACGTGCAGCATATCTGCCGCAGCGCTGCCAAAGCCCGTCTAATATCCGCCATGGACTTTGTCAACCGTCTTACCCCGCAACACCTTCGAGCCTTCTGGTTCTTTGCATCGAAGACAAACTTCGCCCTGATAGGCACTTTCGGCTCTCTCTTGTGGGCAACTTCACCAGGCCGCGAAGAGGCAGACTGGTACCGCCGCAGACTCGGAGAGTATCGTTGGACGCTTAGTGTTAGTAGCAAGCCTGGGGGTTCCAAGGGTCTCACTGAGTTCGCCATGGGCATGCTCGACATCTCGACAGGGCTCCTAAAGAAGCTCCCCGAGAAGCCGGAGCTGAGCCGCAGCGGCAGCTCAGTTGAGTTCGAAGCCGGGAGACGACAGAGCCTGCTCGCCATGGGGATCGGCGGTCCTGGGAGAAGATCGTTCAGCGGTATGACCAGTGCTGATATCAGCAGCATCCAAAGCCTGGCAAGCCCGATTGACAGCAGCGACGAGGATTACGACACGTTCGCCCCGATGGCTGGAATGGCTTCCATGGGCGATTAAGGCGTCTCCAGGTTGTTGTTTTTAAGTTTAGCACTTTTTTCTATTTTCTCCAGGCGTTCGCGAAATGAGAGGTGGTGAATGAAGTATTGGATATGAGGCAAGGTCACGTCATCGGCACGAAATCTTACGAAAATGATCTGGTTTCCCTGCCCTGCCTAGCGTCGTCATCTTGTGGCTTATAGGTGTAATGGGATGAGGGCTTTCGCAGGGTTTGTATATATGTCTCCTTTTGTTTTTGCTTGGGTTTCTTCTTCTTCTCGTCGTCGTTGTCGTCATCATCTCAGATACCCCGTTTAGAGTGTGTCTCTGTCTGTGTCTGTCTATGCCTCCCTTAGATCTTCCTTCCTGTCGCCACATCGCATCGCATCGCATTTCATCGCAACTGGTGTTCGTTTCATTGGGTTTGGGGGAAGGGGCAAGGGGAAAGGGGGGAGGGGGGGGGGGGGATCATTGTCGCCAAAAAGCATTTTATCGGTCGGATTGATGTGTTATGCCCCGAGAAGACTGTCATGTATTTATGGGCCACGAATATAAACTGTTGATACGATTTCATCTTATATTATGATGGTGGATCTCGTCGGTCTGACTTGTTAGTGATTGCTCCTGATATATTCCTAGTGCTGGTGAGTGTGTTCGGGATCATGGGAAGTGTCCGCTGGAAGTATGCGCTCGCGCTTCGAGTTATAGGACATCTTGTGGACGGGTATAGTATCGACTCATTGGTCTGTTCTCCCTTATATGTCCAGTCTTACCCCTAGTGAATGAGCCAGGTCCCGTGGAAGTATAAGGAATGAAATATCACCCCGCATATAAACATTAGCAGTATGATAAACACGAATTGTTACCGTACTTAGGCTCGTAATGAATCAATTCACAATTAGAGAAGTAGAGTCCAAGTTCTCCGTTTTATATGACCCGGGTAGGTAATGAACGTGGGACGGAGCACTTACATAATTGGATGCTGAAGCAACCAATCAGGCTCTGTCCTAGGGCAGAAGGTGTTGTATACCCAAACTGATAGGGCGCCCGAGGTCGCCAGGAATTGGTATATTAGGTAACAAGTCGACATCAACACGCAGGTCATAAATTCAGGGACGGGTTTCACTAGGCTAGGATCTAAATATCTGCGGGTTATCTCGAGACTATGTAAGGGGATAATTTGGGGGTGAGTCTCTGTTAGTAAAAGAGAGCTTATAATGAAGGACAATTGACTGGAAACTTACTTATACAAGAGTTCTATACTTATAGGTGCTTGTATCCGAGCAATTTTATGGGCGCTCGAGACCAAGATATTGACTTGGTATGCTTCTCTACAACCTTACAAGCCACCAAACTCTAGCACCGAAGAGAGAATGAACATATAAAACGCGAGGAAGACTAGGTTCGTTTTATAGTTTATCTAAGGATTTTCTAATGAATAGGGATAAGCATATGAACACGAAGTAGAGACCGGAACTGCCTGTTTTAACATGAGCTTCTATTTATTGTTCCTCTTGTCCGGGCCATTGAGCAAAGGTGCATAAGGTACTGGTTTTTGGCTGGAACAACTTCTGATGTTCTTATAATGGTAACTTATAGTCTTAAGGGGTATGCTGGAAAAGCCATGGAAATCAATATATTCATTTAAGGAAACCACATCGGGTGCATGGCCGCCTTTCCCCTCATTATATACCGCACATTAGCTTTGATAGTAGTAAAGGCCTTCGAATCGGTAATGGTTCACCTGGTATACCTGAGACTTGTGGTGTGTATGTAAGTTTTATAAAGTATGCGGTCGAGCACTAGCGTGTTCAAAGTCGTGGCCGTGGAGACCGACGGGCCCCACGCCGATACGGGACGTTCGCTATGTCTGGCATCGGCCCCGTCCCGCGATGCTAAAGAAGGTGGAGCTTGCTAGCGGAGCGAGGCAAGAGGGTCGGGAGTCAGCCCTCATGCGGTTCTCCACATCGATGTGGGCCACGGCCCGAGAATGTTCGGTCTCGCGGCAATGGTGTCGGACTTTTGGCGGGTTGATGCGGAGGTATTGGACATGCTGAAGTATGTGGTGAGCGAGCAGCCCAAGTACTGGGCCATCCATGATAATATTGAGGATATGCCAAATGTAAGGCAGGCTTATATAAATGTCTAAATGCTGACTAATCTAGTTCTTAGATGCGAAGCTTTACTACGGATTATAAAGTTGTGTACTATGGATGGCATGGGCTGTAAAACTCCGCGACTTATACGATTTGGAGATGGTATTGACTATTGAGTATCCCATGATGCTTTCGGTTCAAATGAATTCTCAACATATACTAAGTAGTATAACCTTTATTTCGTTGTGTAACGATGTATGTAAAGGTGTGTAACTTGAAACTTATGCTTTCCGATTTTTCTATCCAAATCTGTTCGATTATTACGGCAAAGCCATAGGTGTGGTTCTTGTGGCAGAATATCGACTACTGAGGAACATTACCACAATTATTGAGTAATAACAAAAGCTAAAGAAGCTGATATGCCGTGTATCCTACACATTAATGCTGTAATGAGAGTGGCATGCATTCATGAAAGCGACAGAGTGAGAGTCAGAGATCGTTGTTGTCTCGGTTAAAGAGCCTCAGACATCAATGTTCACACACCCACGTGAGTAAATTTGCAAAGATCTGACGCATGCTGTATGATTGACATCTCACATAAGATGACTTGATTAAGACTTAATTCTAATATGCTAAAGCGACCAAACCTAATTCATTCTTTGAGAAAGAAGATATGTATCTGCGTATATTTATTAAAGGTTATGTTCTCAAGGCCTCTCACGTTAGTCGAAATCTTTCTGTTGTTTCTTATTATATTATGGGGGCAATATTTGACCATGCATTGGACACAGGGAAGCTAGAGACATACTGTTGGTTGATGTTTTGAGTAGATAAACTACAAGGGAATGAGAAATAGAACCACTAGCACCTAGGAGACAAGAACGGGCACACCGACCTCTGGGCTAAGGTCGACGCTACACATGTTGGCACAAGAAGCAAACTCAGAAGGCTCCGCTGTGTTATTGTACAAGAAATCGATCCACTGAATCTGCATCTCTGCGATTCCACCTACAGCCATGACGCCACTCCAGCTCCCACCATCAGACCAGGTTTTAAATAGTACACTGGTCGGATCGATAGGAGTCTGAAACTGGATAGAAGCTGCCAATTCATCATTCGCGTACCAGTCGCTAGACCCGGGTGTCCAGTCAAAGCGGTGTTCCTGCCACTCGGTCCACTGGTTGGACAGCGAGATGTTGCGAGTCGCACCTAGCCGAGGTATGCCGTTGACCAGTGACGGTTGGTTGGTGTAAGATACTAGCTTATTCGACTCCTGTGTCCGGATCTCCAAATCGGCCTCTTGGACACCGGCCGCTATATCATTAGCTCGATACGTAAACATAGCCGTGACGCCACCTGCTGCTCCCCGAGTTCGGGCGTACATCCGGATAGACAGATATTGGTAAGTGGCGGATGCGGACTCGATCTCGGCGGAGGACTGAAAGTCATTGTTTGCATGCCGCACCGTCCGCAGCGTCAAATATGTGTTAGAACCTGGGCTAGTGTCGGTGTTCGATTCGACGTAAAGATTGTTTCGCGAGAAAGTCTGCCAGACAGTTGCATCGTCGGAACCGTGAATA
Source organism: Whalleya microplaca (assembly GCA_022497155.1). Classification (NCBI taxonomy): domain Eukaryota; kingdom Fungi; phylum Ascomycota; class Sordariomycetes; order Xylariales; family Xylariaceae; genus Whalleya; species Whalleya microplaca. The sequence continues at coordinate 59,071 of MU385802.1, forward strand.
TAATTCGTAATTGCCCACGTATCAGTCCAATTCGAGCTGTTGAAGTACTCGTTTGTTACGGGTGCGTTGGTAGATCCGTCTCTGTCATCTATCAGATCCGAAACACCGGCTCCAGGGAGGTCTCGAAAGTCGAAAAACTTATGATGAGCGAATGTGGCCGAGGATTCCTTGTCCGTTAGGTAGCAATGGCATAGTGCTGGATCGATAGGTGTTTGTGCGAAGACTGGATTGACCATTAGCCAAGACACCGCTAAGGTCACCCACAGACGAATTGCGGCCATGATAACAAATACTGGAGTTTCTAAGAGCATACAATGGTCAATGTAGCAACTCGAGGACTTGGCTTACTGCGTCGAATAGCCACCTCCCTTTACTTTATACACTGTACCTAGACTGAGCCTCATAGCGTAAGCTAATCTACGTTAGAATAGATGGTCAGATATGGACTCGTACATGTGCCGCTTCGACTTCCTTTCTGCTACCTCAGTCGGGCTGAGTCAAACCTACTGAGCTCGCACTTGTGCAAGTTTTACATGCATTGCGAGGGTTGTGCAGTCAGAAATCCCTCTTAGAAGCCAAACAAGAGGAACAAAGTGCAAATATGTTGCTAGCTTGTATGCGCTGTGCCGTTAAAGATTGACGTATTGCATAACCAACAAGTGTTTGGTATCATGAAACAGTCGGACTGTACGCATTTGGCAGCTACATTCGGAAAAGATCTCACAGAAACGGCAGGTAATAGAGATCCATGCCAGTATATTTCCAAGCCGAAATGAGTCTCGTCTGAGGTTTTTATTTTGTACACGCACATCAAGATCATCTAGATCCTTTCAGTTGACAGTGTCATCCTGCTGAGCTTAGATAAGCCGAATATGTACTACTAACCATATCACAGATCTCGGGATCGCATAACACAATCCCTGTCTTCAATCCCAGACACTTGACTAAAATATCCAGAAAATCATTCGAGTAAGGCTAACGTTACGTCCAAAAGAATGTAGTAACGTTATCTTTTGCCGGGGTAAATCAACCTTGGCCGCTTCGAATTGCACATTTCAAAGGAGAAAATGAGATGAGAAAATATATTCTAGTAGATTTTGTATTGAGAAAGTTTTACCTCTGCGGTTGGAGAGTATTGATGGTATCCATTTAAGCTAGGAACAGGGCTTGCAAATTAATACAGGTGAGAATTTATATTTGTTGTGAATGTGAAAGGGGGGCAGCACCCTTATAAGTATAGTTTTTAATGATCATCTGCTAATATAATTATGCGACATAACTACTAGTACTGTGATCTATTGTGTTAGAACGTCAACAGCTGGCTTATCATTAAAGTTTCTTTAGTTGTTTATAACATAAAGTAGACATTAATAATACGAGCAGAGCAAAAATCACAAGGTTCCTTCATTGAAACCAGCTAATATTAGATGTAATTTACCCCTATTAGAAACAACTTACTAGAGTATCGAATAGTTCAGTAGCTAAAGCCTTATAAGAACATATTATATCCAACTTTGTTATTTAGTGTCTATTAAGCAAAGACGTGACTTTATAAGTAAACCTTGAGACGTTTATGGCAAAGCTAAACAGACCTAGGTTCTTAAGTAGCCGGTGAGTACATTGTTGATATGTTATTAAATTAACTATTAATATTGCGAAATATCTAAAACGACTCACAAGGGATGTTTACTAACTGTCACTTTGAATGAGAGGGAAAAGGCTATGTATATTGACATATGTCATGACCATATCTCCTATGATTTCTTACGTTACATATCCACATCCAAACATTCCAAGCGTTAAAGTGCGCTCTTAGTATACCGAATCCTTCTCCCGCCAGAGTCATAGCTATAGACCTTTAAATTCATGTCTCAATTGTTTGCTTTTCTAGCCTGTGAGTACTGACCGCCAGAGAAACACATAGAGAAATCACCTAACTACCTTCGACAGTCCATTTCGAGAGAGGTCGAGTTCTCAAGCGCGTTTCAAGTGAAGCAAGAGCAAATTCTAACATCGCACGTCATGATTTACTTGGAAATAATCTGGGACAGATGTTTAACGAGAGTGATTACAAGTAACTGTCAATGACAGAAACTTCATAGTCATAATATAGCGGTGATCATGACGCTTATCTTGCGAATCTCGAGACTGGCGGTATGCCTATACTGAACCATGATCTTGAACATGGGTACTCTTGCCTAGATTATTTAACAAGCTCTTGAATGTCTTCACGGGTATTGGCCTGGGCATTTTGTGGAATCAATGTTACCTATTGTTTGCTTAATGTTGTTTGCAGCACTACTGGAGCCTGGCGTTTCCCCGTTTAGTCTATACAGAACAGGAAGAATGGAGTTAACATGTTGTTACTTATTCAAAGAAGCATCGAAGCTAACCGTGCTTGCAGCTGACCCCTAGGCATCCGAAATGGTGTTCTCATGATTCATCCGTGGTGCTGTGTGCATCTGTCAAAGTGAAGGCACGGACATCTAGCAGTATAATCATAATGAGGCAGAAAGACACGTTGTACGGTACTTCAGGCTGGGTGCAAGAGTGAAGCGGCTGAAAGGCCTGTATAGCTGTACTACGAAGCTACCTATGATAATGCAAACGTGATGGTGAGCCCAACTAGAGGAATTGCGTAAGGGAGACCTTAAATCCCTCGGGATTTACTTTAATGGGACATGACCTAAGGTTACAAGGTCACAGTGCTCCATTGCCTAGGTAGTGCACTCCCGCAAAAATAAAACACGCTAGTCACATATACCTCGGGATTGAACCGTGTCACTTTAATTGTATGAAGAATAGTATCGTAGTTTACTTCGTATTTTATATAAGTCGGGTCCTAGTTTTAATAGTACAGAGTTGACTTATTTACCCGGACTATTTTGGGAAGATGCCTGACTGTCGGTCTGAGCCAGACCTAGGATTTTGATATGACACCTTTACTTAGTTAACTTGAAACCTAGCTACATGGGCTGTGTTATGTAATATTAAAAGTCGTACAGATTGGAACACATTACACCCGTTGCAACTCGGTCAGGTTTTATGCCAAACCAGACAGAGGCAAGGTAAGACTTGGTGGTGGAAGTAAAGGTGGCACATCACTAGGACCGCCGTCTCATATAGAACACCTAGTAGCATCATCTTGAACCAATATACCGAAAAAAGTCTGCGGCCACTGTTCATGGAGTTTGCTTATGGGTGCACTTGGGTATCTAGCTCCTTTGGCGGTTACTCAATACTCATCACATCACAGAAATCCTACAGGCCAGGCTATTAGCCTGGAAGTTAGGTCCACTTACAGCCCCGAATCGGGAGTCAGATTAATCCTCGTGTGCCATGAATGCCATATCATCGGCCTTGTTGATGTTTGCATCTCTCATCAAGCTGCTATCAGAAAACCTACTTACGGACGAGAGCTAGCACGTGTTGTGACGGAAATGCCGTGTGTGTGCAGTTCTGCTTGTTGCTGGCGCATTCGCTATAAGCATTGTTGGTGCATGGGCTTGAGCTCAGCGCAATAAACTCGAAGCTTTGTGCCGTAATTATGAAAAACAGATACTGGGAGAAGAGATTGCTCCGAGCTTCTCATATTTATCTTCTTGTCTACGAGGGAAATTTAAATTAAATGTCTTCATCGCATATAGCTTCCTCAGCTCACTCTAATCTGAGGAACAACTAGGTGGCTCCAGGGAGTCGTAAATCGGAGGACAAGAATGATTACGATTAATTGTCATTGACGTTTGCAGACAGATTATATCAGATCTTCTTCTACATGAGAACTTGATAGCAGTGAATTCTAATACTTGGAGAGAAACACAGCCAGCGGTAGCGACTTTACTACTAACATCAGCATGTGTAAGGAGATGCACATAGCCGCTACATGGCTTAATTGATAGCGAACCTCAAAAGGCCTAGTGTGACAAGGGCTATAATTCAGGGCTTGGAAATATATCAATTTAGCAATAATTCTCTAGGCCTTCTGAGGGTGCTTGTTTTTCTAAGTTTCAATCTGAGTCTGAAGTTCGGCGATAAGTTTTTATAGACCTGCTGCCGCGGTACGTATTCCTGGTACGTATCTAGTCTGTTGCCGACGTAGCCGCCGTTTGGTAATTATACCTTTTATTAGACAGTTATATATTCCAATAGTATCGAATAATATTTAATAGTACCTAATATATGTACTCGTATAGGATTCCTATATCTTATATAGCTTCTAACAGGTCTTAGCTCCAATAGCCGTGTGACACCTAGACTTTTTTATTGAAACTTCTAGCTACTTTGAATTTCCTTACTTGTATTTGAGTTTCGATTTTAAGCCCTTGATACTATGCTACTGGGCTTGATAATTTAACAGGATTAGAGCTCCCTTTATAGACGAATTTATTTTCCTACTTGATAGTTACAGTGCTCAAGTATAATGTTGCCTACTAAGCCTACATTAATACCTCGAGTAGCATTCCTTTCCCTTCCTTAACTACCCTAGAATTCGCTTGCTGAAGTGCCTCCTTAAAATCGCCCACCGTCCGAGCTCTCACACCCTTTATCCACACATTTGTATCTTCTGTCGCGCTACCCCATCCAATCTCTGACCCAGCCGCTGCCTCGGCCAAAGCAGCATAATTGGGAGTCGGGCGGAAAGAGATGTTGATTTCTTCGTCGGACGCGGATGTATTAAGGCCACTGGGGTAGACAAGTTCCGTGGAGTTACGAGGAGCTTTCCAGCCTGGAAATGGATTAGTGCGTGAGTAGGATTGCAGCCTAAGACGAAATTGCGTTCGACCTGGTTTGGCATAGGAATTGATGTTGCGATGGAACTTACCCCCATTATTCAAAACAATCGTTAGAACTGGAATCTCATATTTACTTGCAACCCACAGTGCACTAGATGGTGCTGCGCACATGAAACTTCCATCACCAACTACGTGGCACACCAGGCTCGGCTTCCGCCCCTCTTCTTTCTCCAAGTCTGCTAGCGCCATCTTGACGCCCAGTGCCGCGCCATTGCTCCATCCGATACCCGTGCCACCGCAATTGATCCAGCTTCCCGGTCGGCTAGACTGTAACTGATCGGAAAGTATTTGAGCAGCTGTAACGGCTTCTATGACAAAGGTTGTAGACTCCGGGAGTGATGTTTTCAGAAGGCTACCGATGTTGTGGGCATCTAGCGCTTCCTGATCACCCAAACGAGGTTGAGAAGCGATGTTGGCCAGGCGAGTCTGGTGGACTTTGGCGCGAGCATCTCTGCGAGCCGTATACTTGGGATCTTGGAGCTCTTTTGTGAGTAAGGTATCATTCTTAATATGATTAACTAATTGCGTGAGTGCTGTGAAGCTATCTGCTTTCCAGCGTCCATGCGCAGGGAAGAAAGAAATTGGGATCTGTTGGTTTAGGGGATCGCTATCTACGTGATATATCTTAGCATTCTTGGGAGGTGGGTTGCGAGACGGGATCCAGGGGATGTCACAGTCAAGCAGAATGACCATATCGGCATCTTTGGTGCAATCGTCAAAGCTAAGGCGAAAGCCTTCGGAAGCGATGTGGGAGAAGGGGAAGCACATATCACTACCACCTGTATCATGAACGCGTATTCCGGGAATGAGGTCCGCCAGAGCGACAAGAAGCTCTGGGTTTCGGCGATCTCGGCCGGAATATCCCGTGATGATGAGTGGGCGTTCTGCTTGAACGAGTGCTGTAGAAATATCGTGCACAGCATCAGCTGGAAGTGCGCTTGGCCCGATTGGGACCCATTGCTCTTGTTCCAGTGAGAACGGTTGGATTTCTTCAGCTAAAACCTCTCGTGCGCTGGCGACATATACTGGACCCTTGGGCGTGCTATTTGCAAATTGAAGCGCGCGTCCAATGGTCTGCTTAATATTTAGTCCGGTGCGAACTTCGCCCGTATACCTGCAATACTGTCGCACAATTGCTTTTTGATCTGGAGCTTCTTGCAACCAGTGCATATACTCCGTCCGGGAGCCAAGAAGCTCCCCAGACTCCGTATACGGGCACAAGCCAGCAAAGATAAAGACTGGGGCGCGGCCGACACTTGCGTTATGGATACCTTGACCGAGAGCTTGCGTACCAACGTCGACGTGAACAAGAACAGCCTGTGGCTTTCCTGTTACTCGAGCATACCCATCGGCCATCGAGATTGCGGTGACCTCAGAAGGGCATGTTATCATCCTAGGCCAAGAGTTGGGTCGCTCTCTTTTGCCCTTGACGATAGCCTCAATGATGGATGGATGATCGGACCCAACATTTACAAAGCATGCTGTTATACCGGCCTGGTATATTCAATGAGCATGAAATTTCTAAGGGAAATACGGTGAGACATACTTCCCATAGTGCCTCGAACAAGGCAAATGCGGTCGTGTATCTACTCACAAAATTAATTTCGTAGCCCGTTAAGAACAAGTGGTGTACAGCAGTAGAGTAAAAACTTACGGTCCGGAGGTACGCTGAGAGGTTGCCATGTCTGCACGGTTGGGAGCTGGAGGAGGCGTGCGTTGGCTTGTCGAAAAGAAGACAGCAGGTGTAAACAGTGATGTGGTACGAGACAAAGACGCGAAGGGTGTGAGAGGTACTGATGCACGAGAATAAGATGGCCACCGAGCGGCTTTTATCATTGGTCGGTGGAATGTCCGAGCCAAGGAATACCGAGAAGCCATATCAGGAGGTTCTGGCTGCAAATGAATGGCCGTGGTCAAAAGGGAGAAGGGAGAGAGATTTCAAATTGTACCGCGCGGTTGCTACCAGAAATAGTGATAGGAATGGGGCTGTCAGAATAATGACCATAGGGAAGACCCCTGACAGCTGGCAATTAGCGAATTCAGCCACTCAATACCAAGTTATGCAGTTTGTCATATAACTATCACATATATAAGTTTAAGTCTTTTTATAGAATACTTAGGTCAATTCAGTAAAATAAAGCTGGACATATTACCTATTACCTTGCATACATGTAAATTTCAAATAATTTTGCACCCAGAAGAAAAGGAAAAAAGAAAAGAAAAACCCCAAATTTCAATCAATTAATGTATAATGACTCGAGGTATTCCGACAACAGTTTAAATTCAACTTGTGAGCCGCCTGCTCAGAGATGTTCTCTGTACTGCATCAGTCTTGTAGTCTGGCGGTAGAGACAGATGTCCAAAGTCTATAGTGTATGGCTACATATTCGTTTTATCTTACAGGCATGACATGGCGAAGAATGACCAACTAGGGTGTAAGATTCCGCGTAGTTTAGAATACATCAAGTTCTCGAAACTGCTGTATTCTTTTACGGGCGAAGCACTACCAATTTGCAGAATAGACTTTAATAGAAGTCAGTTAGTGAGTCTTGTGCGGACGTCAGGAACGTTGTCGCAGGAACGCCCAGCACATCATACGTAGTCTGATCTGTCTCGCTAGCTGCTACTTTGAATAGGTCTATATCACTGGATGGAGGTAAATCAATGGCACATACTTTGCTTGAAATGGAATGAAGCAGGCCTGTGCCTGATTCTCAGTATGTACCACCAGTACGAGACGTCGCTGAATGCATAAAGAGCCTTCTAACACAATCTGAGCACACCATGCCGTTTCAAGATTATAACAGTGGGCTATAGTCTTACTATTGAAAGAGCTTAACATGAGCTTCTTTAAATATAAAGACCAAGACCTGGTGACACTACATGTAAAACGAGAAGTGTTAAGGAGTGATGAAGCATATGACCTCTATTTGAGCTAAAGCGGCTAGGAACCCCATTCTCCCAATAACGAAAATCCATGGTGCCTCTGTATACACGTATAAAGCAAGGGATGCATAAGACAATAATAGAATTACACTTACCGTTCCACCGGGAACCCGAATACGAACACCTAAGTTCATCTTTAACCTTAAGGGTAGCCATTAGAACTAAAATCATGTTGGACCCCTAGTGGTAAGATATCAGGGGGCTAGGATATAATAGCAGATCTATCTACCCGTAATCATGAGAGTATTTAGATTTTCGTCCGAATGCATTATATGTAGTAATCAAATGTCACTTCTGAATAGCGTCGTCCATTCCGGACGAAATAGAAATGACACCGCCTTGAACCCTAGACTGATTAGATTTGAGCTATAAATACTTGCTTTACCTGTAATAAACTTATATACCTAACCTAACTGGGACAGACATTATAAGAGCAGTATGCATTGTCATTAGAATGTTTGTCCCGGCCTCTTCCGATTTCTAAAATTCTCCGTACTAGACTTGGTAATCAGCCATAGTATAGACCTTTCTTATAACCTGTTCGACGAAGTTGCAGGGTACTAATTTGACAAAGACTAAAATAATTCAAAGTGCTAATCGGAAGACCAGTGTAACAATGTACTTCAGTGTGCATACATTGAGAAAGCAAAAAATACCTCGCCGTAGGCACAGAAGATGCCAAGCTTGACTTCGACGATTCTCTAAGGAATTATGAACGATGGAAAGATGCATAATTAGATATTATTCCAGCTAGTGGAACACTTTCGCTGATACGTAATACAATGTTACCGACGCTCAACCCGGACCTCGTTTCGTAGCACTACAACGCCCTCATCTGGCTTCTCCCCCCGAGGGAAATGTCTCATAGCCGTAACGTGTACATCATGGCCTTGATCTTGAAGCTCAATGTACTGCCCATCACCATTCACGCTGAACATTGTACCCATGAGACTCTTGGTCAAATAGGGGTCTGAAGGCTGCTTGGGCGCATTCTTGGACTCGTTCCAGCCTTGGATTTCAGAGGGGGTCGGGCGACGCGGGGTGGAGCGCTTGCGGTTGCGTTTGCGGAAGAGGACGGCAAGCTCGGGAAAGCAGACGCACAGATTGCTAGAGGCCAGTTCCGCCACTCCCCAGAGGAGGATCTCCGGTTGCTTCCAGGATGTGTCGAGGTTGCCGCTGTTTTTGAGGCGGACGACGAAGCCGATTGTTGCGAAGATAGGCGCGCTACGCATGGTCAATATGTGATTGGTGTGATGCTGCAAACTATCTCCGAGTCGAGGGTTTGCTTCTTTTCTCGCGAGTAAATATAGACGTACCATAGACCAAAGGTAAAAGCTAGTACCACAAGAACCTGTTTCAGTCTATCCATCTGAAGCCTCCGCACGGCATGAATAGGAAGAAACAGAATCAAGTAATCAGTCACCGTGTTGAAACCGCCACTAATATTCAATATCCAATTCATTTTTACACATTTTCCGGGAAGGTCACTGTTCCAAATCTTGTCACGGGGGTTGCATTCGAAGATTTTCACGATGGTAGTACTCGCATAGAAGCCAAAGATGAGAACGATGAGGGTGACGATAGCAATATCGAACATGCTCCACCGGATGGGCGAGAAGACGCGGCGATAGAGCCAGAGGACGGCAAGCTTGGTGAGTCCGATCATGACGCCATACTCGATGGCTGCAACGTTAAACCAGTACGAGGCTTGGTGAAGGTCCTCCCGAGTGATGTCCCAACCATGTTGGCCCCCATGATGTGACATGGTCGCCCTCATGATGCCGCAGTAGGCAACGGTGCCTGCCCAGGCGATCGTCACTAACACATCTTCAAAGATCCATACGCGCTTAATGAAGATGCGAACGTAGCAACGCAGGACAAAGAAGACAGTGATCAGAGGAAGACATATCCCTATTGCGACGTCTGCAAGGTGAGCTAGCGAAGCTGGATGTTCGGGATTTGAAGTGACGCCCGCCGGCGGTTGTATCGCCGGCGAAAAAGCGGGTGTAGGGGCCGTTGGTGTTGGTGATGTTGCTGTAAGCTGAGGGGCCATAGCAGACCTAACCAACCTAAATTCCAATTACTAGAATTAAAAAAGACTTGTCACTTGTTGGTGGAACTAATGGACGGGAGCGGGGGCCATCTGAATAAATCATGACAGTACGGAATAACTCATGTACATAGGGGGCACAGCTGATCTTGCTCAGTTAGCCCCCACGTGGTATTGGTTGCATTGATGGCATAGATGAGCTGACGCTCCATCCGCAGAACCGCCTTTCCGTCTTTCCACCTTCCTCATGGAGATATGCAGCATTCCGTAGGATTCAAAATGATTCGCACACTCTTCGCTAGTGATCCTCGTGGCATATATGGAATGTTCGTGGATTATATTGAATCCCACTCTGATTGTATCTGCACGTAACTGACGCACATTGGGTAGCAGAAAATATACTATTTAGAGGTTTCAAAGCACGTTAAGAGGTAGCAGACAATATCCCACTTGGGGCATGGATAGCACCTCGCGTATCGCTTAGGCAAGGCGACAAGGCCATACATAAGGAACGCAACAAGGTGGCATGGCGACGCGCGGATCTAGCGGACCGGTCCGTCTGCAATCTGGGATCGGGGCTTGATGTTCTGGATGCTTGCTTTTGAGAGTGTTTAGCCGTAGCAGTGCATCATCCGGAGAGATCTATAGAGCTCCAAGAAATAAGCCCCGGAGCAATATCCTTCCTAGGACGCAACCCAATATTGTTTACGAGCCCGCACGTGTATTTGAAGACTGCCCTCCCAGCCCCTTTAAACAACTTCGCTACGGTTGTGTAACACCCTCCTTTTGTATTATTGCTGCAGGTAGCCTACCATTCGAAGCAATTGGGAGACTTCTGCCAATTTCCACCCCTCCACAATACCCCAAACTACCAGGCTGGGGAAAGATGGGCAGTCCAGGCACGCCACCTAAATGTTACCATCACAGATCACAGACACTAACTCGTGTAGATTGCGATGATGCTGGGTCTACCTCAACGCAGCCCGAGCCAGAAGCCCTGTCGGAGGCGGAGGAAGTCAAGTTGATGCGCAAAATCGACTTGCACGTCCTCCCAATGCTCTTCCTCATCTATGTCATGGCATTTCTCGACCGGTAAGTGAGCCTCCTACTCCCAGGGCCATGAATACTCCTTAGTTGACATGACGGCTCTCCAGAGCGAATATTTCAAATGCCCTCACCATGAGTTTGCCGGAAGAGCTAGGGTTGACGGGCCAGCAGCCGAATACTGCCCTTGCTGTATTCTTCGTTCCCTACATCATCTTCGAGATCCCTTCGAACATTCTGATGAAAAGGTTCACTCCACATGTCTGGCTTTCTCTTTGTATCCTTGGTTTCGGCATCGTCATGCTGTGCCAGGGCTTCATACAGAACTATAGCGGGCTGCTCGCAACGCGATTCTTTCTTGGTCTTTTCGAAGCAGGCATTTTTCCAGGCAGTTTCTATCTGATAAGTTTCTGGTATAAACGACAGGAATCTCAGAAGCGGTTTACTATATACTTCTGCTCTGTTATCATTGCATCTGCATTTGGTGGGCTCCTCGCATCCGCGATCGCCGAAATGGATGGGATCCGGGGTAAAAGTAACTGGAGATGGATTTTCATCCTAGAAGGGATTCTAACTGTCTTGGTCGCTGTATCATCGTTCTTTTTTGTTAGCGATTTCCCTAATGAAGCAAAGTGGCTATCCGAAACAGAAAAGCAGATTGTGCTGAGGAAAACTCGTGTGGATGAGACAACATCTGAGGGAAAGGTCACCGGGCGAGATCTTGCCGAGTTCTTCAAGGATCCGATGAACTACCTTGGTGCGATCATGTACTTCTGTAGGTCTATACCCCAAATTGTATCTTTCCAGCCATCCCTGGTCAAACTAATCCCTACTAGCGGTTGTCGTCCCGGTCTACGCATTTGCCTACTTCACGCCGACGATTGTCAAGACGCTCGGATACTCGGTGATCCAGACGCAGCTGCACTCAGTCCCTCCATTTGCAGCCGCACTCGGGATGTGCCTGGTTTTGGCATATCTATCCGACAAGACAGATAACCGCCTGCCATACGTTCTATTCCCGGGCGCTCTCCTAATCGCCGGCCTCGCAATATTGATGACGATACATGCGAACTTCTCAGTGCAATATGCCGGGCTTTGTTTAGTTTGTATGGGCGCGTTTGGCGCGGGCCCTACGGTTATCTGCTGGTATCTCATGAACCTTGAAGGGCACAAGCAGCGAAGCATTGGTTCTGGCTGGATGATTAGTGTTGGTAATACCGGTGGGATTCTGGCTCCCTTTGCATTTCTGCCGAAATTTGCACCAGAATACCGCCCCGGCTACTCAATATGTATGGGGGTCGCGGCGCTAGGAATTGTTGTAACTCTCTGCTACACTCTTCTTATACTAAGGGAGAGGCGCAGGGTGCACAATGATGGCGGAAATGAGAAGACGCATAGTCTTTCTTTATAAAGACAGCTCACCACGTCCGCCGAAAATGAGACATAGATCTGGGTATTGGGAGTTGAACCGGTTGGGAAAAGCAGACGATGATGCACTGGAATGCACTGTTAGTTAATCCTACACTAGAAGAACTGTCTATATAAACAACGCTGTTACTACTAATTAACACCGCCACTTTCCATTTTTCTCCATCCGGGTATACATAGATTGATGATGTGACTAGCGGATTGGGATTTCGCCTTGATGAAATCTTGTGAAAACAGCCGCTCATGAGGGCATTGATGAAACCTGGTGTAAGTGGGAGTTGATGACGCAAGTTGCAAATTCGCGTACTGATATAGAGACTTTGTTAGGGACTTTAGTGAATACACGCGCTATAATTATAGGGCCGCTACGGCATTTACATGTACATATGTACAGAATAGGGACTTTAGTATTCGACTATTGCAGTTGAATTTTGGTTTGGCGGGGTTGTACTAAATAGTACACTAAGGTCACTAAGGTCAGCCTAAGAATATTAGAGTGTGGTCTATGCGTTGAGGCTGGAAACTTCATATGGTTCATGAAAGGCATCTATAGACTATGGCAGATGTGTATACTAATTTCTCACAGGGCCTTATAACCTTGCTCTTTTCTTCTGATTTCCCCTATTTTGGGGGTGCCCCCAAAATGCACGTCTATCGGCAGCAAAGCCTCCATGACCCTTCTAGGCCGAGTCAATATGTAGATATCAATAGGCTCAAATACGGCGTGTGACGTCAGCGGGGTTCTCTTGTCACTCTATCTTCGGACATAAGGCACATAGACATTCTGGTTGGCTAAACCCTGAGAAAACAATGTCAGGGACTCTGACTGGTGTTAGTTGCCTGCCCCTTACGTCGTCGGCAAACATTTATATATCCTTTCAAGAGAAGTGATAGGACACAAGAGCGTAAAAGGCCGAAGAGCATCCGAGTGGCTAATAAAATAACATGACATATGTAAGCTGATACTTTGTGGGTTTAGACACGGTACTTGGTGATGAATTAATAGTATTCAAAGCGGGATACGGAATACTAGGTTAAGAGCTATGGAGCGACTACCGATGGTCGTATGTACATGTCGCACGGCGGCCTGTGCCACACTAGCCTCTATTATCACAAACGACAAAACAACGATTTTGTAATACATGTATAACTATAGTCTTTTGTATATTTATTTATACCTATTGCATTATCCACATCATATTGAAGTCGAACTTTATATAGTATCTATCAAATATAAATGTTAGTACACATACATAAGCAGATGCTTAGAAAGCTGTGTAACACAGCCATAGAATCGTAGTTAGGTATATTTGGAATATTACGGTAGCATCGTTCATGACTCCGCCGTGCCCGGTACATCGCTAGATAAAACCCGCTTGCCATGGCAAGCAAATGGCAAGCAAGAATGCAGTTCATACCTCTCAAATCTTTCTTTTCAGATTATTGTAACGATTAAGTCTTGAATTTTTATTGTTATCACAGTTACAGTGTGTATAAAGATCATTTAAGTGCTGCTGTAATTACTTTAGTAAAATTATATCAAGATCTAAGATCCGAAAGATCTTCTAATTATAGAAGATCTCCTTTTAAGCCTATAAATCTCGGAGCAATATTATTCCGAAATCTATAGGCTTAAAAGAGATCTTTAATATCCCTATTATTATAATATACCCCCTATTTTAGCAGGAGATTCTAAAAAGATATTTACGATTATATAAATATAAATAAAAATAGCTGCCTAAAGCTCGTTTAATAAATATATAGCTATATCTATAATCCGTTATTTAGTAACCTATTAAAGCTTTAGCTAGCGTAATTAGAAATAGCTTCCCCGGTAATAATCCCGTTAGTTACTATAGGATCTTATTTTTTATAATATTATAAGATTTTTTTTTTAGTACCTAAGATTTTTTAGACTTCTCGAATATTACAATAATAATTTTATAAGTTTTTGAAATGCTTTTGCAATTACCGCGCTTTTTCTACTTATATCGCTAATTTTATTATAGCGATTATTAAATATTATTTTCGCGTTTTCAGATCTTTTATTATTATTTCAAGCTTTCTTGCGATAAGTAATTACGTAATTATATATATTTAAAGCTACGCTTAACTAATAAATACGTAAATCTTTATAACTATTACCCCAGATTATGGCTTTAAAACGTGATTTTTCGGCTTATAGCCGTAAACGTATCCGTTACGCTCGCCAGAAAATCGCTAAGCTTAAAAAAAAGCGTTATATTTGCAAAAAAAAAGCGATACGTTCTCTCGCTCGCTTATGTAAGTAATACCGCGCGGCCAACCCAAAATATTACCGCGCTATTTTTAAAAATAGTCAGCCCTTATTACCGAACTTTCCGCCGGGTTCGCTCCCCGCTCCCGCCTTTAGTAGCGAGGTTTCTGAGCTTATTATTTAAGACCTTTAGGGCTTTTTAGGGGACGATTCTTCGCGTCCCGGCAGTAAGATTTCCGGTAGTAATGTTATGGGGCAGGGGATTACGGGTATTGACAGCAGCTTAGAAGCCACTAAAAGCCCCCTGGAGCCACGTCACAAGGCACTCCACAGGGCACTCCACAGGGTATCCACAGGGCACTCCACAGGGCAATTTACAGTAGATCACATACCTGTATTTAGCTGACCTTTTCCCTCACATCTCCTTCACTTTTTTATAACAGATATCACC
>MU385803.1:0-59823 GCA_022497155.1 Whalleya microplaca
GATCTGAAGGTCAGGCATTCAAGTGTGGGGCGTGTTTTCATTTTTTTTTTTTTGATTTTTCAGCTGCGTGGACGCTAGCTGAAAAATCAGGGAGGAATGTTATGGGGCAGGGGATTACGGGTATTGACAGCAGCTTAGGAGCTACTAAAAGCCCCCTGGAGCCATGTCACAGGGCACTTCACAGGGCACTCCACAGGGTATCCACAGGGCACTCCACAGGGCAATTTACAGTGGATTACATACCTGTATTTAGCTGACCTTTTCCCTCACATTTCCTTCACTTTTTTATCATAAATATTACCAGATATCACTAGATAGTCACACATATAGCTCTGGCAGCTAATATACACTTATTTTTGACCTGATATCTCACTTTCGCTTCACCCCGACACCCTGTCTTAAGACAATATTAAAGCCGGTTTTTTTAAAAACGCTTATTTAAGGTTCTCGAACGTTAGATTTTCCGAAAGCTTTTATCGAAATAATATCCCCTTTTTTATAAGTGCTAATAAAAAGGTAGTAAAATTTATATAGTTTTTAATAAAATCCCGGTAAAAGTTTATAAATCTTAAAAAATTGCGGACTTTTTTAAACGTTTTAGGAAGCTTTTATTTTTTAATTACTTATATTTTAGCCGGATTTATGCGGACCTTTTTCCCTATTTCGATAATAAATCTCAAATATTTTATAGTGGTTACTATAAATTTATATTTGTTTATATTTAGACTTAAGCCCGCTATTTTTAAATATTTTAATATTTTTTTTACTTTATCGATATAATTTTTTTTTATTTTAGAAAAATAAATTAGTATATTATTTATATATATTAAATAAAAAATATTTAGGTATTTTTTTAGTGTACTGTTTATATAGCGTTAAAACGTTACGGAAGTACTCGTTAGGCCGAAAAGGGTTACGAGTTACTCGAATAGCTTAAAGCGGGTACGAAAAGCCGTTTTTTATTTATTTTTTTCCTTAATTTTAATTTTATAAAAAGCCGACTTAATATTTATTTTAGAAAACCATTTTATTCCCGAGAGGGTTTTAAGCGTCTTTTATATAAGTAGAAATAGGTACCGATTTTATTAAGTAATATTATTTAATGTTTTATAATTGTAATAAAAACGGAGTCTGTTGTTCGGTTTCCGGATAAAAAATATAAAAGCTTTTGCGGGTAAACTGTTCGCATAGATATATCTTTTATTTAATAGTTTAATTAGTATCTTTTATAACGTTAATAATTCTTTCCGGGATATATTATATAATAGCCCTTAGGGAGTAGGTAACTTTTTGCCCGCTTTATTACGGTTTAAGTTAATTTTATAATCGGCTTTTATATAGTACGGCGGAAAATCTTTGCTTTTTTTTTTTTCGAATAATTGCTTTTAGCTTTTTAATTAAAGAGGGAGATTTTTTCGAACGTTAGTTTTTTTTTTAGGCGCTAAAGTTTTATTAATATCCGTTAGTATAACAGTAAATATAGCTATTTATTAAGCTGTTATTTATTTTCCTAGCTTTTTTTGTTTCCGAGTTTTTTTTATTTTTTTTGCGAAATGTATCGTACTAATATAGAGCGCCTCCCGAGTTTTATAGACTTTTATAGTTTTTGGGAAGTGTCTTTTTTTTTTATACTTTTAAGTTTCCGGTAATTTTTATATATAATATATATTTATATATTATATATATTACCCGGTTATATTTTATTTAAAGCTTTTTTAATATTATAGGGTAATTTAGTTTTGGTATAATATATATAAATGTTTTTAACTTATACCTATTAAAGTTAGCCTTTATATAAGTTATCTCGCGAATTATGCCCGAGGCGTTTAATTCTTTTTTGCGAGTGGCTTTTTTTACCGTTTTTTCCCGGATAGGTATATATAGCAATTTTAGGCGTTTTATTATATTTTCGCTAATAATAATATAATATTTATATCTTAAATTTATAAAGGTTTTTATATATAGTTATTAATTTAAATATATATCGATTATAAAAAATTTCCCGTTTATAAACTATTTGGTTATATTAATTTTTTCTGCCGTTATATTAAGCTTTTAAACGTAATTTTGTTTAAAAGTTACTCGTTTTTTTGTTTTTTTAGTATTTTTTCGGCTTTATTTTCTTTAGATTTATAGCCTATTATTACGTTAACTTTAATACGGGTAGGTAGTTTTGTAAGACGATAGGCATACTTTTTAAATAGGTAGCCTTTTTTTTATATTGCAAGTATTTTCCGCGTTTTATTCGAGCGTTTTGTTTTTTATTTGTTACTTATTTGGCCCGCTAGCTTTTTATTAATGCGGCTATATTAGTTATTAATATATTGCCTTTATAATTAGTTTTAGGGCGATTAGAGGTAAGGGATAGTAAGCCCGGAAAGGGTAATTTATTTGGCGCAGTTCCGCCTTTTAAGCTGTTCCCGTTATAATAAAATAGCGATCTCTTAAGTCGGGTTATAATATTTATTACTTAATAAACCTAGTTTTAATAAATATTCGGTAACGCTATTAAAACTAGCGCGTTTTTAAGTTTGTTATTAATTACTTTCTCGATAAATATAAGTTTCGCTTTATTATTTTATATATTATTTTTTATTTTTGCTAATAGTCGTTCGAAATTGGTATAAAAAAATATAAAAGTTTAATTAACGGACTGGCGGCATTTATATAATTTACCCCTTGCTTTAATAGCCTTATTGCGATTTTTATAAATATTTAATAGGTATTAAAAGAAAAATATTAGGTTATATATTTTATTAGGTCTTTTTATAATATAATGTCTTGGGACAGGGTGTCAGGGTGAATCGAAAGTGAGATATCAGGTCAAAATGAGTGTATAATAGCTGCCAGAGCTGTATGTGTGTGACTATCTGACTATCTGGTGATATCTGTTGTTGAAAAGTGAAGGAGATGTGAGGGAAAAGGTCAGCTAAATACAGGTATGTGATCCACTGTAAATTGCCCTGTGGAGTGCCCTGTGGATACCCTGTGGAGTGCCCTGTGACGTGGCTCTAGGGGGCTTCTAGTGGCTCCTAAGCTGCTGTCAATACCCGTAATCCCCTGCCCCATTACAATAATATAACTTTATTACGCGTTATATATTATTTTCGAGCCGCTTATAAATACTATATTACTTATTTTAGTCCCTTTTTATAAACTTTATATCTTTTTAAAGCTTATATTTTATTAACATCTCCTATATAAGGTAGCAGTTACGCTTGCTCCCGAACTTCTCGGGCTATAATAATAGCTTGCGTTTAAGTACCGGGACTGCAGTAATTATTAGGGCAAGTACTAAAAGTACTTAAGGGTTTTTTAGCTAAGGGTTTCTTAACTAAAAGTTTATACCTATTTAAGCTAGTTATTTTTGGGGTTTTTAAAAATCCCGAGAGTTTTACGCGGGAGCACCTTTTATTATATTCGCGTTTTATATAATTAATAAGTCGAGGTTTTTTCGTAACTGTATTTTTAAAACCGTCTAACGTTATAATAATTTATTTTGTTGTTTTTTTAGTCTCTATTTATAAGCTGTTCGTTTTAATCGTTATTTTTCCGAATTATTTTTTAATACTGCTTCTAATATTATATATATTTACTCGAGGCGGGTGTAAATCTGGTAGACTTAAATATTTAGTGTTTTCGCGTATCTCGTTAACGGTATTTCCGGATTATTAAGAGACTGTTTTAAAGCTTCTCCTGACATTTTAATCTGCTCTAACGTAACTCGGGAGTTAGTAAGTTAAAAAATATATAAAAGGCCGTTACGTTAAAATGCAATTTTATAATGCCAAATAAATGTTTATTTTCTAACTAAAGAAAAAAAGAAAATCAAGAAGGTATATCGACACAGCTCGAGAGCATTTATACTAGCTCTCGAGAGCTGTGCTATTATATCGGCTTATAATCGCCGATATTCCCCACTATAGCACAGCCTATTACATTAGCCGTTTTATTAAAGGAAGCCTTTTTAATATAGCTAAGTTAATTTATATAAAACGAGACTTAGGGAGGATTAAATTAGCCGAACGCGTTTAATAAAAACGCCGTGCTTTTAAGAACTTTTTATTATAATTAAAAGAAATATTAACAGTTATTAAAAAAAGGCAAATAGTTAAATAAAAAGAAAAAAACGCTGTTAAAAAAGCTAAGAAAGTTATAAAAGTAATAGACTGAAAGTTACGTAATACCTTTAAACGGGTTTTTTTTAAAGCAGTAAAAAAAGCACGTAAATAAAAAATAATAAAAAAAACTGTCTTAAGTAATAATTTTTAAAACTAATAAGCCGTTAAAGCTATTAAAAAGGTTTTAATTAATTAATTAATAACAGCTGTGTAAATTAATAGTGTGTGTGAATTACTAATAAGCACCACCTTTAAATGGTAAGCTTTAGCGAAATCTAAAAAAAGGTGGGGCGTGGCACGGGTAATAGGTTAAATAACCACAGCTATTAATAGCAGCAGCAGCAGGTCAGGTCAGGTGGCCATAGCTTACAGCAGATCAGCAGCAAGTCAGGTGACAGCAGGTGACAACAGGTCAGCAGGTGACAACACGTCAGCTAGCCACAGCCAGCCACGGCTTTCAACAGGTCAGATAGCCACAGCTATTAGCAGCAGCAGGTCAGGTTAGGTGACCTCCCTGTAGGCCTCCCTAGCAGCTGACAGCAGGTGACAGCAGGTCAGCTAGCCACAGCTAGCAGCAATAGCAGTAGCAGCAGCAGCTGATAGCCTCCCTTGCTGCTAAAGGTGGCATTCAAGTGATGTGGTGTATCAAGGTGTGTAAAAAGGTGTCATCCGATATCGTCGTCCATATAAATTATATACGTATTAATAGCTAACTATATCTAGCTATATACTAAAAGCATAATTAGCTTATTACTATTACTTATATAAAAATAAACAAGTTTATATATAAAAATATACGGCCTAGTGTTTTTAATATTATCGCGTTTTATATTTTTAATGTCTTAGTGTATAAAAAAAAGAAAATTTATAAATCGTGGGTAATAAATAATGTAAATATAATATATAAATAAAGTAGCTAATTAGCTATCGATTAAATATATAACGTGGTTTAATTTATATAAAAAATAAGTGGCTATCGGATAAAATAAAATAATCGCGTGCAAAAATAAGTTTAATAATAAATATACTTTAAGTAGTTATTACTAGTAAATTATATGCCTTTATAACGTGTAATATAAAAAGGACTGTTTTATTTAATTAATTAAAAGGCAAAGAAATTAAAGCTTATCCGGGAATATGTTAAATGTCTTAAAATAAAGTGTTAAAATAAAGCGAAAATGAAATATATCAAGTTAAAAATAAGTGTATATAATTATTAAAGCTATTTATATATAATTATATAATTATTTAATAATATTTATTACTATATATAACAATTTAATGAGGAAAATATAAGGGAAAAAGTCAGTTAAATATAAGTATATAATCTATTATAAATTGCTTTATAAAGTGCCTTATAAATACCTTATAAAATGCCTTATAACGTGGCTTATAACATGGCTTTAAAAGGCTTTTAGTGGCTTTTAAGCTGCTATTAATACCCGTAATCCCTTTGCCTCATTACATTATTAAAAGCCGTGGCTAGCTATAATTAATTAACTTATTATCACTTAACTTTTTATTATTACTATTATTATTACTAATAGTTATAGTTATTTAACTTATTACCTTAAGGTTTTTAAGGTGAAAGTTTTTTTTTAAAAAATCTAAAGGTTAAGTATTTAAGTGTGGGGCGTGTTTTTATTTTTTTTTTCTAGATTTTTTAGCTGCGTAAACGCTAGCTAAAAAATTAGGGAGAAATGTTACGAGGCAAAAAATTACGGGTATTAATAACAGCTTAAAAGCCATTAAAAGCCTTTTAAAGTCACGTTATAAAGTATTTATAAAACACTTTATAAAGCATTTTATAATAAATTATAAATTTATATTTAATTAATTTTTTCTTTTATATTTACTTTATTAAAAAAACACACATTTAATTAAATAACTTTAATAATTATTATATATATTTATTTTTAACTTAATATTTTATTTTTCATTTATTTTAACACTTTATTTTAAAATAATATTTAATTTAATAAAATAATAAATATATTATTAAAAAATAACTTAAAAAGTTAAATAATATAAAAAATAAATTTAAAAAATCGAAAAAATATAAAAATAAAATAAATAATTTTATAAAATTGTTACGGCCGAATTAAGACTAGTTAAGATTAAGATTAAAATTAAAATTAAGATTAGGTGGGGTACGCAAACGCTATAATCACTTGGATGACTAAGTTACCCCACCTTGCGTATATAGTGATTTTTAACAGGCCTTATTAAGCTTGCTTTTTTTTTCCTTTTTCTCCCCATGTTAATAATTTTACTAGTAATATAGCTAGATTTTAAGCCCTGTTTTTCGCAAGGCGTATACCCCGTAACAAAAATTTAAAAAAAATTATAACTTAATTAAAATAATAATTTAATAATATTTAATTTTTAAAAAATATATTAACGTTTAAAATATAAAATTTTATATAAATATTTTCATTATTTATTAATATAAATATTTAAATATTTACTAGGTTATATTAATATATAAGTTTTAATTAATTATTTTATTAATATATATATATATTTCTTATAGGAGTTTTATAAGAATATATAATGGGAGGGAAATTTCGTGCGAGTCCCATCATTTCCCATGGGAATTGGTGGGAGTCCCATGGGACTCCCATGTACAGGTCTATTCAGGGGGACCACTACCCTGCCAGCCTCACTGTTCTTACGCTGCTGTTGGTTTGGTTGGCAGTCTGCGTGCCAAGTCTGACACATTGCCCGTGCAAGTACCCCTCTGTGTTGGTGTTGGTGAGCTGCATGTGCGCGAACTAAGTGTTCGCGACCCCCACCCGCAACAGCGTCCTTTGAAGGCCCGGAGAGCCGACAGCACGGCTGCTTCTGGCTGCTCCTGCGCTGGCAGCGCCCAAGAAGCCACCTACTCAGATAGCGACCCGTTCAGCTGTCCATTACAATCATGATAGCTTCAAAAATCGATGTCAGACTGGCGTTTGATTTGCAATTCGGGATAAAACACAACCACAAAGAGATGCATCACATAGATAGTATTAGCATTACTACAGTTCTTACATGGAGGGACCCCAGCTCCCTCCATGAGTGTTATACGTTTTGATACACGGAATGAGCACCTTCTTGACCGGTGAAGATTGAGGTCGGTAGCAACTTGCTACTCCCCGACGATCTTGATGTCCTCTGATACAATTCCCATCGCTTCATCTTCCCCGGAAAAGTTTATCTGCCACGTCCTTCCAGGTTCCCTTGGGCGGAATTCGACATTGATGTCCTCGTCAGGTATGGGGAAACCAGCTTGGACTGGCGAGTTCTTCCAAGTAGGTTCAACCCATTTCCCTGCAGCTGGGACGACGTCAAATTGAAGGATCAACAAGGCCGCGAGCGCCATGATCTCGGTACTGGCAAAGTGACGCCCGGGACAAAGAATGTGACCGCCGCCGAAGGCGCGAAATGCGACTCTATTCGGCTTTTTCTGGCCCGTTCCAGGCATGAAGCGCGTATGATCGAACTCGCCGGCATGCTGACCCCATGCTGACACGTTGGTATGCTGTACTAGAGCTGGTACCATAAGCATGTTGCCTTTTTTCAGCAACATGCCGTCCAGAACCACGTCTTCTAACAGGATGCGAGCTCCGGGCGTAACAGTGCGATAGCGTAGCGTTTCCTGGAACATACTAAGAAGTATTGGACAGGATCTGCGGATCTGAGCCAAGTCAATTGAGCTCACGAGGTTTTGGCCGCTACCCGCGAGCTCACTCTCGCGTACCAGCGCCATGAGCTCGCGGCGAATCTCCGTCAATACTTTATCATCCGAAAAGATATGGTAAAGTACCCATAGGGCGCAGGGTGTGGTACTGCCCAACACAGCGAAGGTGTTACCAAGCTCACCGCGGGCAATATCTTCGTGGCTGAGTCCGAATTGACGGTGATGCTCGTAGCGCTTCTTCACAAGTCCAGAAGCTGTCTCATGCCCGCCCTGTCGTATGTAATCGGTCATGGCAGCAGCAACGAGCTCACGAGCTCGATGAAGACGAGGATAGAAGTATTTGGCCAGCGGGAAGACAGAGAGGGTCAGAAAACCGGACTCGAATACCCTAGAAAATGTGTCAGCAGGGTTGCTCGAAGAACAATAGACTGCAAGAGGAGCTCACTTCCAGGCCTCGGTGATAGCGGGGTCTCGGTATGGATTCTTGGGTCCCCAGACAGCTTCAGTCGTGGACGTATCCATAATACGGTTCGTCCATTGCCACAATCCAGTCTTGACAGTCCCTTGTGCCCTTAATTTGTCCAACTCTCCCACGAAAACTTCGATTACCTTCCTGCTTAGCTGATCCAAGTCCTTCCCTGGGGCCATTACAGGCGTTATGTACTTCGGCCAGCTCACGCTAAAGCCATGTTCGCTTTGCAGGTCTTTATGCATGATCTCGACAGCTTGTTTACTCATTCCAACTAGATTACCGGCGTCGGCAGCAATTGCAGCAAAACTAACGGTGCGCCATTGCTTCTGCAGCGAGGGAATAAGCTCGGTAGCGTTCACTATATACATTCGCGAGAAGGGCAAGCGGAGAGTATAGATGGGGAGCTTATATGTATCTCTAAGCGGAGTTTACTGTTAGCTAAGTCAATCAAAATGGTCATGGGAAGCGGAGTTGGCGCACCTCAATCGAACATAGAAACCTGATTTCTCCCTTGCCATCCTGATTAGCGGACCGAAGAAAGGGATTTCAGTAACGATTGCCGGCGGCTCCTTCGCATCCTGGGTCAAGAAGAGGAGGACTCGAAGGAAGATGTAAGTGGCGGCTAGGCCTGCAAAGGAAATGGACAAAAAGGGTGCCATAGTCGTTGAAGCAATCGAAGAGATGGAGCATGGTGGTTGTAGAGTTTGACGGAAAGAGTGAAGAAAGGAGAGAGAGAATAATGGATTGAGATGGGACAGGTGTTGGACCTCTCGAGAAGGCTGCCCAGTTGGCTGTTGGTCCAATATTGTAGTGTTACACTGCTGATCATGAAAGGGCTGCAGGCGGGATGCCGAGAGGAAACAAGGGGCCTAAATTTTATGGCGTGCAGATTGCTGTTATGCAGCCTTATATCCCAAGTGTAAGAAGACCCATAGGAATCACGTATCAATATTTCATGATTTGACCTTGTTGTGACAATGTATGTCGACTACTCCTGCGCTCGTCTTATTGTGCCTTAATTTCGCTGCAAGTAAATCATCGAGTTTAGAAGATTCTCAGCAAGCACTACTGTTTCATTCATGCAAAGGATTCTAGCTACAACTTTATACACCTCGGGAGCTTCACATAGACGTTCAGTTAACAATGACACCATAAAACTCGTAATAAACAATTTTAAGTCACAGACTCAAAAGGCTCTCTCTAATCCCCAAAGACAAGGAATATGTTTGTTGAAATGAACGCGGGTTGTGAGCATCATAGTAGTTATTGGTAAGGCAGTTTCTTCTCAAACTTTACTAGACGAGTCAACCCTAAACTCGTGGGTGATGATAATCTCTCCTCTCCGTTGCTCTTGTTGCTGGTCGCGGATACTGCGACTACTCTGTGCTGCGCCCCGGACATGGCGCGAATCTCTCTCGTCTAGTTCGATGTATGGATCACTTTCTAGTTTTCTGATGCTATGGGAGATTACTGTAGAGAAGCCATGACTATTCTGTCTCTGGTTGCCAGAGCTATCGTGGAGGTACTGGCCATTCACAATGCTATCACTCGGTCCGCGACGTTTTCTCCTTTTCATAAGTGGTCCCAGCTCCGGAAGGCTTACACAGAGCACACCGGTCGCCAGCTCGGCTAGCCTAGATTCTCGGTCAGATTATGTATTTCAGTATTTGCTAAAGCATCAACTTACGCCCAAATGATAATATTCGGCTGAGCCCAAGTCTTGTCGGGATTGCCGCTGCCTTGCAGGCGTACCAGAAAGCCCACAAAGCTGAATACAGGAGCGCTAAGGTATAATTCAGTACTAAACCAGAACACAGATCATCTACACATACCATAGGCCAAATGTAAATACCAGTACAACAGTGATCTTTTTACTGAGCTTCATCTTCATGTTCCAAACTGCCTTTACCGGAAGGACGAGGACGATAAGATCTGTCACTGTATTGAACATTCCACTAACGTCCAGCAGCATAGGGGTGTTGATACAAGTTCCCTCAATTTTCGGGTTGAAGATCTTTGCTCTAGGCACGCACTCCCATATCTTGACGATGGTTGTCGCGGTGTAAAATAAAATGAGTAACACAATCAGAAAGACAATAATTATATCGAAAAGACTCGACCGTTGGGGAGAGAAGACCCGGCGATAAAGCCAGAGCACCGCAAGCTTCCCGATGCATATGGTAATGCCATAGTGGATGGAGACTATATTGAACCACTTTTGAAGTTAGCCAAAATTTGTTCTCTCTTTTTGTTGCTTTCTGTATGCGCATTCGGAACTTACATAAGAAAATTCCTGGAGTTCTTCAGGTGTAACATCCCATTCATGCATTCCACCATGGTGTGCCATAGTGACAGCACCAATACCACAGAAAGCTATCGTGCCAACCTGCTTGATTTACTTAGAGGCATAACTTGTCCATAAATTCGTACTCTCAACTCACCCAGGAAGTGAGAGCCAGCCCTGTTTTCTACGTCAGCTTAACATTTGAAGAGGGCATGGGCTGAATTAACAGTCTTCGAAGATCCATGTTCTCTTGATCCAGACTCTAGTGTATGCCCGAAGGAAGAAGAAGATCGTTATGAAGGGGATGGCGATCCCCATGGTAATATTGTTCACTTGAACTAAAGGTGATGGGCTTGCAAAATCAGAGGTCTCTCCTGGAGGAGGAGGTAATGCGGGTGTTGCGAAGGTGGTGGTCATTCTGTCACGTTCGTAAAACAGTGTATAATACGGTTGTGATCAATGTAGGCCTACTAGGGCTGCTCAGTATTCATGTCAGTAGCCATAGGTCTGACTAGAGGGTACAAGAGCATGTTTTTATGGGCAGTAGGGAGACTCCAAAAGGTACGTCTCCTTCCCGCGCGCTATAGATCTAGGACTTGTCTAATAGAGGCTCCTTGCGCACTATCCAAGATAATCATAAATATATATAGATCGTGCCTCAAATATGCGCAAATCTCTCGTTAAGTACCGGGTCCATGGTTCTGTTAAGCACGACGGTATGTTTGTGAAACATGGTGGTGGCATCTCGGACAATTTTCTCGGACGATTATCTCGGACAATATCGGCTGTCTGGATGATAAATAAGGCTTCAGATGCAAAATGCAATAAGTGCAAAGACTACAACCCCTGCTCAGCCTGCTGCAAACCAAGTCTGGGGTGTAATCTAGCTGGTTCGAAAGGATCGTATCATAGAATTAAGTGTCTGAAGGTTTGCGTGTCTACTCGGCGTCTGGGAAGCAAGGAGCAAATTGCAACGGTAAAGTCCTTGGGCCCGGCCAATGGGATAGTCACTTTCGGGTTTTATCCAATGGATTTAAGCCACACTGCAGTTACCATCCATCCATACATTAATATGAAAACCTGCACCTCAGGCACGCTGGAAGACACAGCTGCATGGCTTCGGGAACAATAAAGGGAGCATCTGCATGACCCCAAGATTGTAACCATACTTGGCAACTCTAGCCTCGCGGGTCACCAGAGCAGTGTTTCCTTCTCGGTTCTTTTCTCCCCTTTTATCGCTTTTCATTTTGCAAAGGACGTTGGCAGACGCGTTACTAACACATTCTGTTCTCGTCCTTCAACAACTTCTGGGCCTCTTCTGATTTGCTTCTTCAAAGC
Source organism: Whalleya microplaca (assembly GCA_022497155.1). Lineage (NCBI taxonomy): Eukaryota > Fungi > Ascomycota > Sordariomycetes > Xylariales > Xylariaceae > Whalleya > Whalleya microplaca. The sequence goes on from MU385803.1 coordinate 11,898, forward strand.
ATGTTTTCTTAGAGATAGCTCAATATGGCTGATCGTAAAGAACCCGACGACGAGAACCTCAATAACACAGATTGCAATGGACCGTCTGTGAGCTCACATTCGGTTCTTGTAGTTGATGCGCCTTCACAACGTCATGTCAACGAAGACAAGCTACTCCGCAAAATTGACTGGCATGTCCTGCCAATACTGTTTGCTGTATACGTGGTAGCTTTTCTTGATCGGCAAGCATTCGATAGCTTTTGAAATGATCAAGTCTGACTGTTTCTAGTGTCAATATATCCAATGCTCTCACAATGGGTTTGCCATCAGAGCTCGGCCTCGAGGGCCAGCAGCCGAACGTTGCTCTCACCATCTTTTTCGTGCCATATATTCTGTTCGAGATTCCGTCCAATATCATGATGAAGAGGTTGACTCCTCACATCTGGCTCTCAGGCTGCATCCTATGCTTTGGGATCATAATGATATGCCAAGGATTTGTGAAGAATTATAGCGGATTACTTGCTACTAGGTTCTTTCTAGGGCTTGCCGAAGCCGGCATCTTCCCAGGCAGTTTTTACTTGATCAGTTTCTGGTATAAACAAGAGGAAGCCCAGAAGCGATTTACCGTATACTGGTCTAGCACTCTTTGTGCTGGAGCCTTCGGAGGTCTGCTTGCTACTGCCATCGCCAACATGAATGGCATCCGTGGCCTTAGCAGCTGGAGATGGGTCTTCATACTGGAGGGTATTGTGACGGTTTTGGTTAGTGTCGTGTCATTCTTTTGCATCACAGACTTTCCAAGGGAAGCGAAGTGGCTGTCTCCAGAGGAAAAGGTTTTATTGATGGGCAAAGCCGGAGCCAGCGAATCTCATGTGGTTCCCATCACCACCAAGGACGTGTTGATTTTCCTCACGAAACCCAAGAATTGGCTTGGCGCAATCATGTATATTTGTAAGCCCATGTAGAGTCGGATCGTCCGAAGACATAGATGCTAACTCCACGCAGCAATTTTGGTTCCCGCTTATTCCATTGTATACTTCCTTCCCACTATCGTCCAATCCCTCGGCTACAGCACTGTGCAAACCCAGTTACACTCGGTTCCGCCGTTTGCTGCCGCCTTTGGCTTTGCCATGGTTTTAGCATACTTCTCTGACAAGCTTCGGATGCGTGCACCTTTCATTTTTCTTGGTCTCGCGCTATTGATCGCCGGTCTTTCTATCTTAATCTCTGTCCACGGCCCCTCGCATTTTCCCGCCGAATATGCGGCACTCTGCCTTACGTCCATGGGCTCCTTTGGTATAGGTGGGAACATTGTTTGCTGGTACGTGATGAACCTACGGGGCCACGCAGAGCGGAGCATTGGATCGGCTTGGATGATCTGCTTTGGCAATGCTGGCGGGATTGTGGCCACATTTGCCTTCCTAAAACAAGACGCACCCTACTACCGTTCAGGTTACTCTATCTGTCTTGCCATGGGCGCGCTTTGCATGGTTTCGTGTGCTTGTTACGGATTTCTTATATGGCGGGAAATGAAAGCGGTAACTGGGGAGGAGAGGGAGGGAGAGAATCCACAGCATTCGCTGTATCTATGAAACCTATCTCCTGTTATGGCGCTTTAGAGATCTACCCAGGTAACAAATGCAGATATCGATTGGCACTATCGATCTCCATCGCTGTTCAACACAACGAATGAGGAACAGGCTAAGAATTGCAGGTCGATTTATTTAAACTTTAATAGAACTAATACAAGGCATCGAGTGCCGTCTTCCGTTGTGCTATTCGGATCAGCCTTCTCATCTGCTCCAAGCGCTTGTCAGCTGGGCCATCGGCAAAGACGTGACGCTCGATTTCAATATCTTCCGTTATGTCAGCGTTTATAGTTGTGCTATCGTTGAATTTGGTCTCGCAGAATAGCAACTGGAGGTCCCTCTGGGGATATCAGGACAGCCGGTACCACTCTTCTCGGCACATCTACCGCCATGTTCCAAGGATGGGCGATCTTGTAAAGGTCGCTGTCCTGAGGAACGTAGCGTCTAGATTCGCTACAGAGCGAGTCGGGCTGCCGCAGAGATCGTTGAGAGCTGGTGGACGTGGAACAGAGCGCGACGAGGGCTGGAACGATGCACTGATTGCTTAGCGATTGAAAGACTGGCGTTTAAGAGTTTCCAAGCAACTCAAACCTTATCTCAGAGAGCTCATGATTTAATTCATACGCTACTCTTGTTGGATTGTACCTGATCAATGATCTTGAGCTCTGGTCCCTCGATTTTCTTTACTTTCCGCCCCTCCCACCACGACATAAGACCGGCGAACATAGAAACACCGCAGCCAAGCCCGATGAAGGTTCCTGTAGCCCATGACTGGTGCCTTGTGTCAATTCTGCTGCTTTGGGCTGTAGTATGGATAGGAGAGGGGATGTAACATACAGGTCGGTCGATTCGGTTGTATGCCCACATGAAGTATGATAACGCAACCTGAAATAACGTATTCAACACCATCATGCTTATGTTGAAAGCCAACTTCCAAAGTGCTGTGGGCGGGGCCGCATTTCCTGTAAACGTCATTGCCGGTTTCTCTGTAGGGTGGTCAGTATGGTCTCCTCGCCCTGGGTTGCTAGTGTTGTCCCCGTCATCACAAGCCCAGGCAGGTGGCCGGAACCATCCCTTGTTCTGCGCTGCCAGCTTTCGCATGGCTACTTTGTCACTCATGAATTTGGCCCTGATTAGATAATAAAGGTCCCGGAAGCGCCAAGGTGCCAGCCCAAATCCCGTTACGCAAAACAAAGCATTAAGGATCTGGCTGTCGATCTCGAGCCATTTCTTCCTGGGCGAGTTATTATCATCTGCAGTTGGGTAGTTCATGGCAGGCGCTGCCTTCAGGAGAAGGAAGAAAAGCATAGCCTAGTGAAAATACCGGTACTTGTTAGATGAGACTGTGGAGATTGTTGGTAGGATGTGCTAGGTATAACGTACTCCCCATGCCTGGAAATTGATCAGTATTTACGCAGTTGCTGGTTCTTGTCATATTTTTTAATACATACCACAATATTTAAAAAGTATATTATGATACAAAAGCCAGACGGCGTTCGACAGAACCTCCAGAATGCCTTCAGACCATTTCTGATAGTTGGGCCCCATTTCTCCCTCGGTTCATCGCTGTACTTTTCGGTGAATGATTGCCACCGTTTTGGACGCGGTACGGTCTGCCCCTGGTCTTTGGAGGCAGGATCGAAGCCCGATGTTGGCTGACTCCGCAGCGTCGTGGCTGTCTTGACTAGAACAAGATCACCATCGTTCTCCCGCAATGCTGTCTGAGCTGAGTGTCCTTGAGCATTGAACACAATGCCATCACTGATCTCCGCGACACGCAGCTCGGTAAGGTTGGGGGCTTGTGCGATTGCCGTGCCCGTCGCCTGCCACATGCCCAGCTGCGGGTTGGCGTTTGCAAGGCTCGTGGAGGCTCGCCGTAGACGGCCCCCTATGCCTTTACTGGTCGATGACTCGGCCATGGTTGCGTGGGATATATGAACCTGATCTCCAAATTGTTTGGTTCAGATCTGGCGTGTAGTAAGATTCTGGTTTGTTTAAAGAACACGAGACAAGATCCTACAAGAATAGCTGGCGTTGGCACTGTCAAATCCGTCGATAAGCATGGGATTCAAAGCACGCGCTTCATGTAGCCCTCTGGGTAAGCCATGCAAGGAAGCGTGACGGCCACGATACACAGTAGATGTTGGTCAAGTGACCACCATGTTATGTAGCTTTTTTTCTTGAGAATTAGACCTAGTATAGCATTACCTTACCTATCCTACGTCAGGATAAACATTGAAGCCTAGACCCAGGCCCCTTTGGGCTAACGTCGGTATTGGGCCTTGAACCCCGTATGCTTTTCTCCAGCAAAACGCCCTTACGGCTTACGGCACATCTATGTCCGGGCCATAGATATGCAACATTTATGAAATGTATTTAGGAAGAATGGACAATTAAACCGGTTTCTGGTTTCCTATTATCAGATGTAAGCATAAAAGGGAAAGGTGCTCATTTCTAGTAAAAATCTAATTGCCTAGGTAGCTCCATATTATATCGTCACATTATCAAATTTTAGAAACATTCCTGACTTACTAGTAGGTATTAGACCTAGCGTGTGAGGCTAAACACAGGCACCATGGATCAGTCAGCATATAACTATTACATCACTCCTTCACAAAGGATCATAGATCATTATGTACCGACTCTGAATAAAGTTCATTTCCTTTGACTTTCCCAGCATGTAATTCTTGCAACTCTCACATGCCTGTCTGAGAATCACCACCATGGCAGTTATGAAAATTGGACATATTCAATACCCCGGTTTTCTAAGGAACTATCACCTCTTAGCGGTTGGTAGCGGCTGTTAGCGACGTTCCTCTAGGAGAAAAGGAAATTATCTACTATTACGGCGTTATGATTAAGATCAGATACATCGGCAAGTAGTCATAACTCACAACTATTCCACGTCCTCTTTACCCCGTCTTGCGCATAACTCTGCTTCAATTTTTTGAGCTTGTTCCATCTTGTTCAATAACGCCCAGCCCTGCGAGCCGATTAACAAGTAGCTATAATAGGTCGATAAAGTACTGCTAGATACTCGATAGTCACAGGCTCGGTTTATCAAACATGGAATAATTTAAATTTTCTGTGTGCCTGAATGGTCCATGGCTGTTGCATAACCCCCGTTATCGCACTATCAGAGGGAACCCTAGTTACTTGAGAGTACTCTCTTATTATAACTGCTGTGTATGAAAAGACGCCGGCATGCCGTGGAATAAGCTCAGGTACGAAGGTCCAGGACACCTCACCGTCGGTGATGGCGTGACCCGGACCACGAGTCGAGTCAACAGCGATGGACGGATGATGGTGCAGTTCCACCGGAGCCCCAAAGAGCTGGCGTTGTGGCTCAAACGTTTCCAAGACAATGCTTCTGCGCACCCGGAGAGGAAGGTTTTCGTGCCACGCAGGAGTAGTCGAGCAACCTTTGATGAGAAAGCTACCGCTGCTTCTGGGCCACGGCTGAATATCGCTATTCACATCGTTGGCTCCAGAGGGGATGTCCAACCATTCATTCCGATTGCCCAATTGCTAAGTAAACCACCATATGGACACAGGGTACGGATATGCACACATCCTTCATTTAAGGATTTCGTTGAGAGCAAGGGATTGGAGTTCTTTAGCATCGGGGGTGACCCCGAGGCATTGATGGCTTATATGGTGAAGAACCCAGGCCTGCTCCCAAGCAGAGAAAGCTTTAAGGCGGGCGAAATTCGGAAGAGGAGGGAGGAGATGGCTGAAATCATGGACGGTGCCTGGCGCAGCTGTATTGAGGCAGGCAACGGGCTGGGTAAAAAGATAAGGGCTTCCGAGGTAAACACAGCGAGTGATCTGTTCATTGCAGACGCAATCATTGCCAACCCGCCTTCGATGGCACACATTCATTGTGCAGAAAAGCTCAACGTACCTCTACATATGGTCTTTACTATGCCATGGTCTCCAACCCACACCTTTCACCACCCCCTCGCTGCTATGCAGTATGGCCAGACTGAGGCTGGCATGGCCAACTACCTCTCCTTTATGATGATGGAGCTCTTGACTTGGCAAGGGTTCGTATCCCCCTCGTGTGATGCATTCAAAGCTAACTGAGTCTGCAGTCTCGGCGACGTAATCAATAAGTTTCGAACCAGGACGTTACAGCTTGATCCCATCAGTCCATTATGGGGTCATCAATTACTGTCGAGACTGCGTGTGCCGTTTACCTATCTATGGTCCGAGTCACTAATTCCCAAGCCACAAGATTGGGATTCTCACGTGCAGATTGCAGGCTTCTCCTTTCTACCTCAAGCCGCCTCATACACGCCACCCCCCGATCTAGCCGAATTCCTTGCGAATGGTTCTCCTCCTATCTACATTGGTTTTGGATCCATTGTTGTAGATAACCCTCAAGCCCTAACAGCGCTTATCTTCGAAGCTTTGAGATTAGCTAATGTCCGTGGAATCGTGTCTAAAGGGTGGGGGGGCATTGGTGGAGGAGACGTACCCGACAATGTCTATCTGGTCGGGGACTGTCCACATGATTGGCTTTTCCAGCATGTTTCATGCGTTGTACACCATGGCGGCGCAGGGACAACGGCTGCCGGGCTCGCTGCTGGTTGCCCTACGGTTGTGGTTCCCTTCTTCGGAGATCAGGCATTTTGGGGCCAGATGATCGCGCGCGCTGGCGCCGGCCCGAACCCTGTGCCATTCACAAAGATGACAGCGGAGAGTTTAGCGGAGAGCATCAGATTCGCACTGCGGCCAGAAGTTCAGACCGCGGCTAAGGAAGTAGCAGGGCAGATTGCCGGGGAGGATGGAGCTAGTGATGCGGCGAAAGACATTCTAGAAAGGTTGAATTCTGACAGTTTAAGGTGTGATATCTGTCCTAATCGATTGGCCATATGGAAGCACAAAATGACAGGCGCACACCTAAGCAGCTTGGCGGCATTCTACCTTGTGAATCAGGGGTTCATTAAGATACGCCACCTAACGATAATTCGTCATAGAAACTGGTACGTCGATGAAGGCGCGGAGAGCGTCCTCATTGGTCTCGTCGCTACAGCCAGTGGCTTCTTCACAGATGTTGGCGTGGCAACATCACATTATATACGATGCTTGAAGTCAGGGCCACTCCCAAAATCTCGGCGGAAGTCATCCGTAATTCGACTCACCTCGAGGAATGGACTACACGTGCCCCAGAGCTCATATTTAAACGAGCCCTCTGGCCCTGTAGGCTCACCACCAACTTCCAGGGTGTTCACGCCCAAGCAGTTAGAAAAGATTGCCAAAAGGATGGCTCAACGGCCCCCGAAAGCTAAAAGAGGAAGGCCTGAGAGTGTCATTTTCGGTGAAGATATTGACGACCTCGAGTCTATAACGAGACAGGTGACTCGTGAGGCCGCTGAGCAAGGTCGTGTACGCCACACCATCCAAATCTCTGGTCATTATGCCGCCGACCTGGGACGCGCGGGTTTAAAAGCACCCGTCGCGTTCTTTTTCAATGCTGCAAATGGATTCCGCAACTTCCCATCATACGCATTTAGTGGCAGCGAGAAGATGCGACGACGAGATGAAATCAGGGGACTTGAGAGCGGCGTTAAAACAGCGGGGAAGGAATTCGTGCTCGGCTTCCACGACGCGTTGAGCGGGCTCGTCCTTAGGCCGTACAGGGGCGCAAAGAAGGAAGGACCAAAGGGTTTTGGAAAGGGATTACTTAGAGCAGGCTGCGGGTTATTCATGGGCATAGGTGCAGGTCAGTTTTTCTTGTCTGTTGGTGCATTTCGACACCTACCACTAGGCATTTGTATTAACGAGGAACATGCTAACTCGTATACTAGGAGTATTCAGCTTGCCAGGGTACACACTCAAGGGTATCGAGAAGGAGTTGTCGAAGCATCGACTCACAGAGCTTAAAGCGGAAATCCTATTGATTCGATTGAGGCAAGGCCTTGACGACTGTTATCAGGCGACAGATGTCGATCGGCGAGAGATCTTAGAACGGTGGAAGATGCTTCACGAGGTTTAACAATACTAAGGTAAGTCTATCTACATATGGTCTCTCTTTAGGAATAAAGGGGTTTGGAAACAGCTATCGGTGTGACAAGCATAGGCCCGTAGTGAAAGGTATCAGTGTACTTTGTATGTCATTTAAGGACCATCCTCCTGTACGTATTTGTGTCAGTTATCTTATTATCCATCAATATTCCACCCGCACTTTTGCTCACAACATGTATCGGCGGAGTTGACCCAACTAAGTCAATACGTCATATGCTTCGAGCCCAATTAGATCGCTATCGCAAGGTGTATCCCAGCCAGGGGCTTTACGTCGTCCTCATGCTCAACTTGCTCCTGGGTGCGTCCTCAGCGATGGAGCGAATGGAGAAGGTTCTTTCGGGTACGGATGCAGACTTATTCGAGTTCCGGCAATCTCTCAGTTCGAACTTCAATATGATTGCAGTAGTTGTGAGATCCCTAGACACCACACTCCTTGCTCGATAAGGTTTAATGCTGCTGTCTCATGTAGGGCGCTATCATAGCGCAGGTCGCCATCACAAGTTTGTCTCTTAGGGGTATGGACCAGGCTCAATGGACCGCATCTCAATCCTTGTTGCCAGTCTCATATTCGGGGCCGTATCCGTCTACGTTTGCTTTATTATTTAGCAGGAGCTCAATGGCTTGCTGGGGGCCGGATGTTTTCTCGGATTGGCTCTCTCGGCCGTTGACCAAGCAAGAGTCCTCGACAAAGCGTATGCTGGGTCTCATCACCCTGCCTTCTTACCCGAACAATCTTCCTCTGGAGGTCCAGCAACACAGACCCAAGAATTCCATCAACTTTTTGAACATGGCATTGGCAGCCTATCCTTGAAACGTGAAGCTTCGGCATTGGCAGCTATCATGTTGGCAACCCCAGCCGGCCTACTCGGACAGTCACTAAACACTTTGATCTTTGGTTTAGGTATATATTTCGGATACGTATATACTCATGAGTTGGCTTGGGGCTTCGATCGGAGATGGTCGTTGGAGTCTTGATCTTCTGCATTATTGCAGCAACGCTGAGTATAGAACTGTATACTTTGCCTCAGGGCTTGAAAGCGTCAGAGAAGTGGGACACAACAACTATTGGTGAGCGCAGAGCTCAGCAGAAGTGGGTGGACGATATCTTGCAGAAATATAGGACTTTCCATGGCCGCTAAGCTGCATAGGTCAAGCATTTTACAGAGCCTTGTTTCGAACTCCTCTACCAAGGGATTAATCCTCGTGAGGCTACAATATAATCCTTCCAATAGGGCTTTACTCTATTACAAATGATCATTACCCGTTAGTTCCTCGAAATCAAAAGAACCTTATTCACTCGTTTGTGTATAAATGTGTTCAGTATATGGCACTACCTAATTCCCATTCGGTGCAGGATCTATATTCTGCCTATTTATTCCTCTTCAGATGCTATCCAGGCATTGCTTCAGAAATGTCTTCTTGTCCCTCAACCCAGATTCCTATCCCACCGGCGATATATCAGTTCTTCAGCAGTCACCCCAGCCAACAATGATGTTCCAGTTGTCGTCATCAAATGCTTGTCCTTTTACTTGTTGTGCCGGGTCATCGACAAGGCATTTGTCGAGAATGTCTTGAGTGTATTCGGTCCAGAATTCGCACGGTATATCCACTGGGTAGTCATTGTCGTTGCACCAATATATCGCAGAATGATATCCGCAGCTAGGTCGACCACAGTTTCTTGAGGGAGTATGGCACCAGCCCGTAATCCTGCTCAGATAATCCATACCTTCTCGGATTCTGTATGCTTGAGCCCACCAAAAGCCGTTGGGATCGCAGCTGACGTAGTCCTTCTTTCTCTTTGCTAGAGTAGAACGGTTGCTGCCACCGTGACTCTCCCAGGAAAAGCTTGGGTTGACCTGAAGGATCTGTGTCTCGATATCCTGCATGGTTGGACCTGTGAAGGTCATCTCGGTCCCGTAGCTGGTAATGTTTCCGGTCCAGGTAATGTTACCCAAGGTATAGTTGCTCAGGAGCGCATCAGGACTGTGGAGCATCTGGGGATATCCGAAAACCGCAGTGGCTCCGGAAAGCATGAGCACAAAGGCGCGAGTGAATATCATTTTGGCTTGTTGATAGTGACGATGGTTGTATGTCGCCGTCAATTGATCGGATGGGTAGGTAGTGTGTTCAGTTCCAGAGACGAAAGATAATGTTCTCGACAAAGTCTTTGTGATGAAGTGCTTGATGATGTGCTAGTTTGCAGGTTCGTAGGGCAATTCTTAGCAGGTTCCTTGACTTTAGAATTGAGAGATGGTGGCTAAAGTGGCAGGGCATCATTATATAGAAATAACTGCAGTGCTCCTAAACAATAGAAACAATAGATACTATTGTGTAGTGGAGTGATCTCAATTTTGTTTGCATTACAATAGTGACATGGTAGCGCGTATTGTACCAATGACCATTCAATGGCAATTGTTGATATCAGTGAATATAAACCCAATCCATATCGACAATCAGAAAGGACAATAAGCATTGTTTGTCTGAACCCACTTTCTAAGCAAGAGCGGGAACTGTTTCAGTGAATAGATTAGAGATGTTGTTACAGAGCTTCTCAAGTGAATGATAACAACATTCCTAGCCATGAAGTACATTCACTTGTCGTGGCCGTATGCTCTAACAAGATAAGCAGTCATAATAGTCACGTTACAACTACAAGGGTCTTGTTAGGATCCTTTGTTAGGATCATGTATATAAAGGCTGTTCGGAGAACAGCCTTGTAATCAGTTCTTCGTGCAATAACTGCGTTGTTTTGCTACCTCATACATTCATCTCGTGACAGGTCTGCAAGCTGTAGGGATGTAAGGAAAATACCAATAAATTCAACTATTAGGATGCGATTGTGAATGAGTATTTTGTAGCATCAGAATATATAGCAGGGTAAAAGAGTAGTATCGTTGGATCATGAGGTCTGCACCGAATCCAAGAATGTGTCTATAATCTACATTTATTGATATAACCTGTTATACTTCATAAAATAGGGGTAACTAGTCTTTAATCCACTCCATCTGTCCCTGGAAAGGAGGCCAAGGCTAATGTGCATCAACGAGTTTTCAGGCGCATATTCAAAAGTCAACGATCAAGATACTGCTCTTAATGGAGCTAAATATGTACATGAACTCGATCAATCCTCGAATTTCTCCCGAGGTCCTTTCGGCGAATCTACATACAGAGATAATTTGAATACATGCTTCATGCGCATGATGATGAAGCCACAACTGAGAAGCATAGAACGATATTTTACCAACTAGCGAATGAAGTATCCATATTACTTAGACCATTCTTAACCTTGAACTTTGAAGTGCGTTCTTTGTTTTACCAGGATATAGCCTTGTAGTCGTCTGTCATATACCAGTCTCTCCTCCAGATCTGCTTTAACGTAACAGAATCGGTATTCTCTCATAGACAACGGATAAAAAAAATCTCATGATCATATAAGATTAGTGAAGAGCTTAGTAATGATGTCTGGAATGCATGATGAAGTTTAAAAGGGGCGTAACTCCTTATACAATTATACAGGCATTAGCTTAGGTGGGACATCTTGGGTTGAGTCTCCAATAGTATATAGGTCCAATAGACTTACCTATGTATGGGTTTGGGACGATAACACGGACTGTTTCACTGCGAAACAGGTTAGCCTTGAAAGTAGCTATGCGGTAGACCATTCCATTTCCAATGTGATTCAGGCGAAATCGTAGTTCTCTCCAGGATAGGGGCAATTGTTATAGACCCCGTTTTCTTATGGAGCTCGGGAAAACGCGGTTCCGAGAGCGTATTACCTATCTATTGCAGTCTGGTCTTCCAGACAACTGTAAGAGACCACTTACACAAGACAGCACGCAATTGATGTTGGCAGGCTAGTTGCGATCATGGCAACAGGGCAGCACCTAGATGACGATTCAACACATAACCGTAATAATTCTATTATATATCATCGCTACATAATCATGACTATTATACATATCTTCATGCAATACTCTATTCCCATTTTAGGCATCCAGGCCTATCTATGCTGTACTGAAAGAAAAGCGACTCCAGCTTCTAATCTTATGTCCCAGCCGATAAAACAAGATTGGTGCTGGTACCATAATAATACATAAAAATGCTAGCACGCTCGTGGCCCAGTCAACGCCGAGATTATCATACTTGGAGTTCGTTAGCTCGGCAACATCCATCCTATCGAAGGGTATCTTAACTCACCATGATGGTTGCAAACAGCGGGAATGACGACGAGATCAGGCTTCGCACTATGATGTGAATCGACATAGCCGAGTTCGAGTGGATCTGGTACACGTCAACAATGTAGGCGATACCCGAGATGAAAATCAGCATCAAGGTTAATCCGATAAAGTACATGGCCAGAACCTGCGAGATCCAATGGACATTCCCCGACCACGCAAACCAAAACAGCGACGGGGGTAATAGTACTCCTCCTAGAATCATGGGCGGCAGACGCCACTCGGGCACTGGCGAACCTTTGGCGAGTAGAGATCGTTCCTTATACCACGTCAAGCTAAATACGGAACAAGCGGTCCAGGCGGACAGGATGCCTAGGATGACAGCTATGAATGGTAGTGACGACGTAGTGGTAGGCCAGCCGCGTTGCTGGAAAGCGATGGGGAAAGCCTGGAAGGATAGGTAGAGAGTGCCGTAAACGAGAGTTAAATACAGGGTGACGATGATGAGGATAGGCTCCGTAACAAACATACGGACAGGCTTGGTGAGGTAGCGGTGGGTGATGTCATGGAAATTGATGCGAGTCTCTTCTGATCTGGAGTGCAAGGCCCAGTTCCCCGTCTCGAAGCGGAGACGGCTAGCTTTGTGGCGGAGAATCATCCGGGACGAGGTCTCGCGGACGGTAAAGCACCCGATGAAGCTGAGAGTTCCGGCGATAATCAAGGTCGTCCAAGCAGTCCAGCGCCAGTTGGCGTCGTATGTCAGGTAAGATCCGGCAACCGGTGCGATGGTAGCACCTAGGTTGATACAGATTGCCGAGAGGCCCAGGGCCACGCCGCGGTAGGTTGGCTCATATAGTTCAAAGTACATCCCGGACACAATCGCCATAGTTCCCGAACCAAAAACACCAGCAAAGAAGCGGCAGATTAAGATTGTCCGCACGTTCTCACCTAATGCTATAGGCAGTTGAAACACGGCCATGCCAGCCGTAGACAGCCAAAAGGGGACCAGATGTCCAAAGATCTCAGACAAGGGGCCGAAGAAGACGGGGCCTGCGAAAAGGCCCAGGATCCACAGCGCAACGGTCAGCTGCATGACGATGAGTGGAACGCCAAACTGAGCCGCCGTGACCTTCTCGGCCGGCGCGAACACACTAGATCCGAACGAAACGGAGAGGATCATACCGGACGTCGTAAGAACCATCAAACCCTTCTTCAGCGTGGTCCAGTTTCGCGGGCATTCTGGATCATTGTACCCATCCCATTCCACGATGTTGTCAACCACTCCTCGCGCCTCCTTCTTCTTTTCATCTAAACAGCTCCCAACGGCATTCTCTGCATCTGAAATTGGCCTTGGGGTGTCGCTAGTCTCGAAATCTTCTATGTTAATACTAGGCGCTGCGCTCGAGGCAAAAAAAGCAGACGGCGTCCTGCTTCCTGCTATCGTCGAAGCTGCCGACATTGGCGTGTCCATGGCGATCGAAGTAGCACCCAGTCGGGTCCTATGGCTCTGCTGTTTAAAGATGTCGAGGCCCAACTCAATATCAGTGTCGAGTCATATACGACTATGGCAAGTCGTTGGTTCGTAGTCAGCAGGTTATTATTTTTATTAAACGAAAGTAAGAGAAAGACGGGCGTGAGAACGGCTAAACAGCCGAAGATAATAAATACCCAACTCATCATCTTTGCACTACACACGTACATACGAGCTATCATCCATGAACGTGATGGTGGGTCTTCATTACAGAAAAAAAACTTCTAGACGATTGTATATTTAACAGATGGTGGGCTGTTTCCTTGGCCGCGGTGGAGTGCGCCCCGTTTATATCGTGATATTTCCGTGACTTCACCGCCGAGAACATTGCCGAGAGGTGAGTCAGGCACGCCAACACCAGCCCAATCCGAGCCAGCGAGTACGTGCGATGCCGCATTATTCCGAGTACTTACACGGGCGCGAGGAAATAAGTGAAAAAGAAAGAGGTGTGACAGGTTCACTATTAATAACTGACTCATAGACGTGGTAGTTGTAATTCTTAGGACACTCGATAAAATATCGCCTCCGATTCATCTGATCGACTTCGCAGCTCATGACAGAAGCTAAAAATTTCGAAAGGGGTCTAGAATGAGGCTCGAGCGATCCACAGCGGGTGCTAAGCCCCTTACGTGTCAGCGTATCCACGGGAATAGCACGCATCTGCGTACGACTGTGGGTAGTAACTGTGGGTAGGGCTGCCACGCTTCGCCTTGATGCCGGCAGACAGTGGTGTGACCATTTTATCTGTTACGGGCTTCTAATTAAATACAGCATGGCGGCATCAATGCAAATTATTGATCATTCACGTCATGATGATTGATCATCGCCGTCGTACACACGCTCGATATCATGGCAACCCAGCCCAACCGATCGTTGCACTAGGTGAGGGAAGAGAATCCACTCGTACCCATCAGTCCACTATCTTCCCATGCTCATCCAGCTTCCCGATGACTCCCTCGAACAGCCTGGGCAGTATCTCGGCGGCATCGCCTTGGAAAAAGAAATCATTTCGTGAAAGGCCGGCCGCCGAATCTGGGTCCGGATTTACTACGGCAACCACTGCCCCTTTCCTCTTGGCCTTTCGCGTGTACCCGGCTGCAGGATAGACAGCAGCAGCCGTGCCAACCACGAGCATAATATCGACCCTCCCCGCCATGATCCAGTTATCCACCTCCATAAGCATCAACTCGTCCAGACCTTCCCCAAACCACACAACGCCGGGCCTGAGTAGCCCTATCTTGCAATTCGGGCAGTGCGGCAAGTCTTCTACTCGAATGGACGGCGCTGGGACGTTGGGGTCGAGCAGAGGAAGCGTTTGATCGGGTGGGTAATCCTCAGCAGCCGGCGCAAGAGCAGGACATACGGGATCGCTCAGGTTGTTCCTGTCGACATAGCCACACTCATTGAAACACTTGTTGTCGAGGAGGCTTCCATGCAGAAGCCGAAGCTTCGATTCGGGGTGCCCGGCGCGAGGAGAAAGGCCTAGTTCAGAGGAAACGGTCAGAAGCGTACTTGCGCGACACGCCACAACAGCCAGTCAGTCAGCCAGCCCTACCGTCGACATTTTGCGTCAGGCAAAGGAAGTTGTCCTTCGTCTTTGCCAGCTCGGCAAGAGCGTAGTGGCCACGATTCGGCTTCGCTTTCAAGGCCATATGGCGACGCCAGGCGTAGAAAAGCCATACTAAGCCAGGGTCGGCTTCGAAAGCTTCCGGGGTCGCGAGAGAAGTCGACTCGTGGTTGCGCCATAAACCGCCAGTGCCGCGGAAGGTCGGCAAGCCTGAAGCAGCGGATAACCCCGCTCCACAGAGGGCCAGGATCCGGTTGCTGCTGTTTGCGAGTTCTTGAAACTCGCTGATCGACGTTTGAGGTGCCATGGATGATGGTGTAGGCGCGGGGTTTTGGCTCCAGAATAGGCGGCGCGAGGAGGCGCTGTTCAAGGGAAGGCGAACGATCGATAGCAAAGTCGAGAGCCGTAAGGCGCAGTGCATACTAGGAGAGTATCAAAACCGGATAGGTGCATCTTGACCATCTCGTTCTCTAGGAAACACTGCTTGATTGCGGCGAAGCAGATCCAAATACATAGTAATAGCAAGTCAAGTTGCGGGGTTAAATGTGAAATGTTGGAGATCTTGCCTTAGTCGCCTTCTTAGTCGCCTTCTTAGTCGCCTTCTTAGTCGCCTTATTAGTGCGCCAGAGGATTGTATACGTATAGAGGCATACTTCTTTTATATGAAAAGAAAAAGCCACTTATATGAATTATCCACGCTAAATGGATTACGGGACATCGGTTACAAGTGCTTACATATCAATTACAAGCGACACGACACATCAAAAATAAAGTCAAGAGCATGTCTCTTTTTAGTCAGTAACGTTAGTTTCAATTTATATGGTCTATCGCCGTCGCACGCGATTCTACAGATTCGGGTTAGACAGTATGTAAGGCCCCTTTCTAGAGGCCCTCGAATTCCCGACAACCACCAGAGAATTCTCAGGGGTTCAATTATACCTTTGTCTACTTTGAATACAACTTTTGCTGCAGAAGTTCAGAGCCAGGACATTCACATGTAGCTATATTGCCTTTGGACTAGAAGAAGTTCATTTTCACTTCTGTTAGCAACGGGATCAACGATCCCTACACGAGTGATGAAAATGATTACAGCTCCTATTAAAGTAAAGAGTCTATGAACCATGAAGATGTCCTCTTGCCACGCTAACCAATGTCTGCTCTAAGTAAATCCGCCAAAGAAGCACTCGTTGGCGTTCAGGGTATTAATCAGGTTCCTTCAGTTATCCAGATTGGACCTGAGCCCTCGGGGAAGTCAGGTCTAATCTTTCCTGACTCAATAGTCTAAGGTGAAACCTAGCCGTATAATACAGCATGTTGACATACTTTCAGGCCAGAATTAACACTTACTCTCAATATGGTGCAAGTAGTCTAGGCTACGTGGGTCATCCCATCGAAGCGAACCACTTGGTGGAAAGCCCACACAGTCCAATGATTATGACAAGATACCTATCCTAGTCTTTCCGTCTATCACATGCAAGGATACGCTAGACACTCGTTCATACGTTTAAAATACTTTCAATTTATAACGTCTATTTAAGAGACAAAAGCCTCGTATCTTTTGCCTACCACGGTCCCATTCCCAACTCCTGGGTCGGTGTAGATCGACAAGATATCCGTGGTATTGTCGTAGTCCACACCGCACTTTTCCGAAAAGCCCTGAAAGAGGCTAACTCGCTCTTCTACATACTTTTCAAACCCGTTCCTGGAACAGGTCGTTCCGGGTCCATCCGAACAATACGGCAAAGGCTGAGGCGCACTGTTGACAAGGACCCGATAGTAGTCACCATCGTCGTACCCGAAACTCCCCGAGCAATTGAGTCGCTCAATCGCCAGATTGCTCGAGAATGGCATTATATGAGAGCTCTTCCACGCACGGCGATAGTTGATTCGGTCCAATGGCATGGTATCGTTAATTGTGGTCTCGCTTCCACCAAATGCCGAGTTGTTGAATAGTCCCATAGCGACAAATACCATAGGCGGCAACTCGCGATGGGTGAAGCTGATGAGCATATCCTGCTCACCCGTAGATCCATTCATTAGCAGATTGGCTGTAGCTTGAAGCCAGGGGAGCCCGACAGCTCCGGATACTTGGTTCCCATACCCAACATTGTAATGGTATTGAATGTCAGCCGTGTATTCCCATCCGAGCCAATCGTCGGGCGTGAAGAGATCTAGGTCGCAGAACGGTGAGTTCCCACGGATGACAGATTCGTAGCCGCACAGCTCCATCATGCCGTAGATGTCGTTTGCCGTAAAGTTAAAGGCAGGTACCAGGGCGTTCAGTCTAGCCATGATGGGTTTGGTGAACTTCTTTAGGTACACTGCTGATTGGTCACTTCCAGCAGAAGACGAGTATGCCGGACAGCTCTTGTATGGTGTGAGGCTGTTTGCGCCGGCTTCCTCTGATTCATAGATGCTCACGACATTCATGTAGTTCTCGTCTATTTCCAGGCCTCTTGCTAATGCCTGCGCTGATTTGTAGGTCCGTTCAGCAGACGAGGTCCAGATACGCGAGGGCAGTCTTAGGTTGGGGTACCGAAACGAGAGAGTAACCCCCAGTTGAGCAGCCTCCAATCTGCCCACCCGCGTTAGCAGCTCCTGTTCAGCTTCAGTCAGAGGAGCTGTCCAATCGGCAAGGAAGTTGAGCGCTGGGATTTTCGACCAATCTATAGCGGTGTTGTTGTCCAACTTCTGGAGGAACGGCTCAATGTATTCCTCGTAATCATAGTCATTGGCATAAATCGCGGCATGGCGGCTGAGATACGCTGTCTGGGCTGGCGTACAACCTTGAGGAGGCGAAGGAGATGCAGGTGGATCTTTTGGTTCGAAGTACGGTGCCACACCGCCTAGATGTTCCAGAGGATTGAAGTCGTAATTAGAATAGAGCGAGGCAGCAGAGCAACTTTGAAGAAATCCAGTAGTAGGCAGAGCGATTAACAGCAGTCGGTGAAGACCACCCAAGGGGAGTCCAGCCATCAGCTTGGCGAGGACTGATCAGAGACTAATAGAATAGGGAGCTGTCCAGCAACAGAGGCAAGACACGTCCGTCGAATTCACTGGTAATATAGGAAGAGGTGCATGTTTATCTCGTCAAAATAAGATGACAAGGGTGACAGCGGAAATTGAACTGTTTAGTAAATCCTGGATCTTGCCGTCATATAAACATGGGCTGCCTTTGGTTAGCGGCCACTACCACGTAGTAAACAAGCCAAGGAAGCTTATTCCCCCACACTCTGCCCTGTTCCTGGCATAAGGACGTCATAGAAACTAATCCAAACTTGTCATAGGCTCCATACAAAAGACGAAGGTACATCAGACCTCTACAAGCTCCTGCAGAGTACTTACCTCCTGACATTTCCGAACTTTAACCGAGACATTACATGGAGTATAGATTTATGTATTACAGCAACCCCCTGTCCCCAGACTTTCCCAAACAATCCCATTCATGAGCGAAAGGCCTCAATGACAGTGTTATAGTACGTGTATATAAGCACAGCGACTAAGGTAATTCCAAAGTAGTGGGAAGGATGATATAGTATGCCCAAAAAACACCCCCAATGAAATTTTCCTTGAACTATCATGAATTAGATAATTGGTGTCCGGGGTGATACAGAATATTCTCGGTTATCCATTCTACATAAACATATATATTTATAATACATGTGCACTTAGCGCGACATTGGTGAGTGTCGATGACAAGACGCAGCATTATACCTAGTAGATATGAAACTAGATCTATTGTGACAAACACACTATGTTTTGAGCTTTATTAACTGTCGGCGTCAGGCTCGTAGGAAGCTGATAAATTATCAAACACCCTCCAATGATACTTGCACAGTAAAATTTAAAGGTATAGGCATCGGTGAGATGAGTGCTAGCTTGATAGTAACAATATGGTCAACGAGGCACCAAGATACTAAGAACATAAATACCTAACCTGAGTAGGTTTATAGTGTATTCGGCACATTCTTCGTGATATTCTCCAATGTGGAGAGCGCAAGATTTTGATCCAAATATATCACATTCAACAGAGACAAGACCTTGTGTCGCGACAGTGGTGGTTGCTAGTTGCCCGTTTTGTTAGGTATAGAGCTCCGCTAAACAGTGTTGCCGAACGCTTAGTATTTAAGAGAGATCTTCTCACCCTCCGGGAGGAGATCATTTAGAAAGTTACAAACACTCAACTGACTAATAGTTGCGATCATGGCAGCTCTCAAATGACAGCTACACCCACAATTAATGTGATTGATACCTTGCAATACAGCCCACAATCACAACGTGGAATACAAGTTTTCGAGAATATGAATGTACAATGGGTTGGATAAGAGTAGTTTTTCCCATTATAGTATCTCATGTCTACGATTTTCAAGGCAGTGATAGATAACCTACTAGATATAGTCTACGTTAAGGAATATCCTTATAGGTCAAAAGGTAGTGGTATATAAGGGGAGCTCTAGAGTAACAGGATTTGTCGTACTTTACGTCCCATTGCGAAGTTTAGAAACGATAGATACAATCAAATTATTGTTGGAGACATGAACGTGAAGTACATGGCAATATCAGCGGCGGAAAATTACGCGCTACGGACCCAGGGTTTCATCAAGTCTCGCCACTTTATTGCCCGTATTACCGAGCTCAGATGAGTGACAACCCCTGCTCGTAGCAATACCCTACTATGATATTGATACAGCAATGCGTCCAGTCATCTAAACATGCTGCTCTTCAATCTATAGATTTCAGAATCCATGATGCTATTGTCATGTCTTGTTATTATTTTCACGGCGTTCGGGGTGTGGCCAGTCTTCGCCAACTACGGAGACTTGAGACTCCGCCAAGAACCAGATGGACTTCTCCCGAATCGGGAACCATTCGGTTTTGGCCATAAGGCTACAGGCGGTGGCAAATCAGATGCGGCTAATTATACGTATGTCGTCGAAACCATGATGGATTTACGAGAAGTATTAAGACTAAGTACTCCCCGAACGGTTTATGTCAAGGGCGAAATTAAAGGGAACCAAATCAATCATACGGCATTTGGCAACTGTCAGTATTATATCGACAAGAGCAGTGTGAAGGATTACAACTTCACACTTTATCTCATGTCAACGAACCAGACTTATACAGACGCTGTAGAAGGCGCTACAGCCGCCAACGAGCCATTCGAGGGTAAAAACGCCTCCGAATACTTGAACTTGTTGAATAGACAGAATGTAAGAAGGCCACTACTAATCTTTCAGCACATTGGGCTCGTTCTACATAAGCTTTCTACTGACATCAAGTTGTCAAGGGGTGGCGCGGGACTGCCCAAAACGTCCAGAAGTCTTGGGAGTCAATTGATGTTGAAGGAAATCTAACTCTCATTGGCTGGGATTGTAATACATACCTGAATGGGGTCTCTTTGATATTCAATTCTCGTTCGAATATTGTCATCCGAAATATTCGTATATCACCACCACGAGACTGTTTCCCAGCTCCGGAGTCGTACCCCAGCACCTGGAACGCGCGTTACGATGCTGTGTCCTTCGTAAACACTCAGAATGCCTGGCTAGATGGCAACATCTTTGAAGATGGCCCGACTCCGGTGGCTCCAGACCCTTATATATGGGGCTGGCAAGTAGACCGATATGACGGCTTGTTCGATGTCGAGGATGGGTCCGATAATATTACATTTAGCCACAATATTGTCGCAAATCATCATAAGAGCCTTCTCTGGGGTGGTGGCGAAAAGGAGGGATATCGCGACATTGGGAAGATGCGATTCACGGTCTTTGGCAATCATTTCGTCAACTCATTGAGTCGGAATCCGCTGATGCGCTTTGGTACCTTCTACATTATCAATAACGTATTCTCTAACTACCAGAACCAAGAGCCACTATACAGTTTCAACGGCACGAATTCATCTCAAGCAACAGCATCAACTTTGCCAAAGTATGAAGAAGCTTACATGCCAGATTTCCAGTATGATATTGGGATATATAATCTGTAAGTTTGCCGGCTCCCAAGTCCACAGCAGCGAAATCCCTAGAGCTTACATAGTTACTCCTTAAGATCATCGGTTCTCCTATCAGGCAATTACTATGACCAAACTGGAGGCTTCCCTGACGATCAAACCCGCCTTTTCACCTTCTCAAATCTAGCTACCCCAGGAGACCCAGCTATTTTCTGTTCGCCTGCGGATTTATCGGCTGGAGACATTGCAGCAAATAATCAATTAAGCTCCTTTGCGCTACTACGAAGCGTACTCAATGGGAAGGAGCTCAACATGACGGACAATGTGTCTCAAAGCTATGCATATTACATTCGCACTCACGAGGACTCCGTCAAAGGAGGGGTTGCCTTAAATTGTACTCAATTCGAGGCACAGGATATGCCCACCAGGTTTGCGACTGCCGAAGAAGTGTTGGAATATGTTAATCAAAATGCTGGTCAGCTTGGAAAGAATGAACCTTGATATTTGATTATTGAAGTATTTTCGGCCGCCTTAGGAGTATTCGTAGAGCATTCTAGTATCCCACGTACGCCACCAAGACCCGAGATTGGTGGTACTTTTGCCCGTCTTACAGATGTCGTTCCTGTTGATCCTCGGTATACACGCTATTTATATAATATCTTCCAAATGAAAGCCCTCCATTAGTAAAAAAGTATACGCCCACCCATTTACTCCTTATCACAGCTCCTTCATTATCAAAAAAGAATAACAACAGTACATTAAGATTAGGGGCATAAATCCATTACCATTCCTGCCCTGAAGAGTCTCTCTCCTTGAAATAAAACGGAGTCCACACAATTCCCATGAAAAGCCGTCTTCTGCACACCGTTGTTCACGAATAGAATTTGCCGGCTTCCTTAGCCCGAATGTCTGCTCTAACTTCTAAGAAGTGTGGCCTTCGAAAGCATCACCGTCCTCAATGTATACCCTTGGGCGCGGAGCTGGTCTTTCAACTACCGCCTGACCCCTTCCATCCCGCGGAGAAGCCCGCTCGTCCTCGAGACGGGAATACCTATCATCCCGATAGCCGTCGTCGCCGCCCCATCTGCTGCGATGACTCAAGCTACCATCCGAGTATCGCTCCCCATCATCATTGCTATGGGTCCTACGATAGGCGGGCCGCGCGCCGAACTCTTCCTCTTCTACATCGACCCTCGGGCGCCTTTTGTGGGCGTTCTCTAAATACAGGTCGGGTTTGCGACGGCGGTCGTCACCATACGCGCTCCGCGGCCTGCTCCGTCTATAGTCTCTGTCGTCTTTCGGATCACGGTGCACGGCACGCTTGACCTTGTCTTTCGCTTCGTGCGCCCAAGATTCCTTCTCACCATATAGTGTGCCCTTGGGCCAGAACTTGTGGGCGACCAGCGACACAGCGCCCACGGCGCCTAGGAAGACCAGTGAGGTTTTGAGCGCATCTTTGGCGGTGTCTTTACCCAGACGATCTGACGATGGCGGCGAATGACGATGCCGGGGCTTCGGTGATGG
This sequence comes from Whalleya microplaca, assembly GCA_022497155.1. Taxonomy (NCBI): domain Eukaryota; kingdom Fungi; phylum Ascomycota; class Sordariomycetes; order Xylariales; family Xylariaceae; genus Whalleya; species Whalleya microplaca. Next base: position 34,243 of record MU385803.1, read on the forward strand.
GGAGGGACTGCGAGGACTGTGTGAGGGAGATGGTGACTGAGAACGTGGTGCTGTCGATGGAGAAAGGGACGTATAACGGGACATTTTGAGAGTGACGGTGGAAGAGTTCAAATTAACTAATTGGGGGATATGAGCTTCACCAAGGTAATGGGAATCGAGAATCAAGCCTACATTATAATGGAAGGTATTTCTGAAGGTCATTAATTCGTGTCAATTCTTTGTCTCCAATTCTCCCTGATACTATAGCGGAGCCAAACAGGTCTTCTCGTCTATAGCAAGGCACAGTGCAACTGAGAAGCTTCACCAGATGTTATCCAAACAGGAGAATAACAACACCCAGCGAAGCCGAACATAGAGGCGACCACCAGTAATATAGGGAGACTTAATGGGCGTAACACTGCATATTAGACGAAGAGGCAAGAAACGAGGGCAGAGACGTGGCCACACAAGACGACATGAATGCAAAGACAAGTCAGATGAAGCTCAATTTGGACTTGCCAGAAGCAGATGAATCGTATAGACAAGTTTCATATCGACCCTAGCGGTTGCCCATCCGGGGCACTGGGTTCCTGCAGCCAACCAGAAGGCTTGTTCCACATCCGGGAGTGACGCCAGATTGTCCCAAAGGTGGTGCTATGATCCGCAGCATATTGTGCAGGCATGAAGATAGAGAGACTGTGTTTAAGAAGATTACTACGTAGTACGAAACGAAGGAATAAACGAGCGAATCACGTGTAGTAGTACACTAACACGACGTTGTAGGCATTGAATATCGCCCAGGTTGATTCGTGCTTAGTCGTTTACAGTTGGCGACACACGGACGATCCCAAGTCATGCTATGCAGGAATTTCCATCCGATACTGCAGGTATTAGATGCGCTAATGGAGGGTTACTAACAGGAATCTTGGTCGGACTATTATGATTCTTATCAGTAAGCACAGGGGCCAGGGCGGCACTTGTCAGCCACTCTTACGTACAAGGCTTTTCCAGCCGTGTTGTGATGATGTCAAACGCATACTTAGGGGCTCAGGGTTTACACGTCTTGTGCAGTTGTGCTGGCCAGCCATCCATCCATCCATCAGCAGCCGTCGGGGCCAGGGGGCCAAGGATCTCAAGCATACCTGAGTCTATCCAATGGATGATCATCGTAGGAAAAGACTCAAAGCTTGCGTCGGATGTAACAGAGAACCTATAGAATTATAATAGCAAATACATATCCCCAATCGCTTGAAAGAGAGCCGTTATCATCAGATGAATCAACGAGTTTGAATCCTGCTTTGCAATGGCCGCACAAGTCGCTGATAGCAGCTTCGGCCATCCAATAGTCCTTGAGAGTCACATCCAGTTAGCATGCTTGAGGTGGCATGATATCTTGATAGATTTGCCTAACGAGATGGTTGGCCAGTCATCACACCATCAAATCCTCAGGCAGCTTAGACATGATCCGCTTCATCGCGATAGTTCTCGTGCGGCATCCGAATAGCTGTAGGTAGAGAGACGGCAATGATAAAATAACCGGTGATATACATAGTGGCAATCCATTGAGCTCTTACTGGAGTGTCATGGCCGGGATAGATGGATGTTGATCCGGTGTTGTTGATATAGACATAACAATGAAGATAAATGATTACTATTAGGCGTACAAAACGTCTTGGCTGCCACGGCGCTACCATAGACGTTTATTACGGACGATTGGCAGCGGCTGGCAGGCAGATACCCACTATACAGTTTGCGCATACGGGGGACCATCTAAACTGTACGAACTGTACCGTTTACGGAACTGTATTACGGGTTATACAGTAGCACCTCCATTTATTACGTCACCTGATAGCGACTCGCGCTTTGACGCGACTTTTGCTTTAAGCTTTGAGCGTTAACGCGCCGTATGTAATCCTGTACATTCATCACTTACACATACAATTACACTTACATTTACACTTACACGCCCTTTCAACGATCAAATGCAATACAACAAATAACACTCCGTTCGATCCAGCCCGTCTTGCTCGAAGCTCCCTGTTGTTCTGAAATAATGCCCTTTTCTTCATAAGAACAATGGAGTCGCCGCCTACATCGGACATCGGCGGCGAGCCCTTCGACTCGTCCAAGCCCTTCGATGGCCTGGTTCTCTGCTGTACAAGCATCGAGGCTGACCAGCGTGTAAGATGAAGACACTCGCTCTCCCCGTCTCTTCTCATGAAGGTGCTGGACTGATTCGCGCCAATGCATCTAGACAGAAATTGCCCAGCGCACTGCTGATATGGGCGGCATCCACAAATACGATCTTACGCCTGACGTTACCCACCTGATTGTCGGCGACTACGACACTGCCAAGTATCGCCATGTTGCCAGGGAGAGGCCCGACATCAAGCCCATGGCAGCCGGCTGGGTCGATGCTGTACGATGCCTGTGGTTGGAGGACCGGGAAATCGATTTTGCTGCCTTGGAGAACGAGTGGAGGTTGAAGACCTTCGAATCGAGCGGGGGGATTCCAAAGAGCCCCGCCCCGGAGGCACGCCTGAGAACGAGGTTGGTCTGTTGCCTGACGGGTTTCGAGGATGGTAGGTAGTCCCGCGCTGCCATCGTGGTCCATGTGAGCTAATAGACCAGGCGACGTGCGCGCCATGATCGAGGATAAGGTCCGAGCGAACGGCGGCGAATATATCGGTGACCTCTCTAGGCGCGTTACGCATTTGATTGTTTGCAAGCCCGAAGGAAAGAAGTATGTAGCCGCCAAGAGATGGGGAATACGCACCGTTTCCATCGAATGGCTACACAATAGCGTCGAGCGGGGAATGATACTCAACGAGGAGTGTTACGATCCCACTCTGCCTCCAGAGGAACGAGGCAAGGGAGCCTGGGTACGGAGAGAACTCAAACGCGTCTCGCTGGGCAAACGGACGCGGGATGGAACTGCTGCGCCGTCGGAGGACGGTAGGAGGAAACTGAGGAAGACGGCTAGCATGAAGCTCAATAGCCAGAGGGACAATCTCTGGGGCGATATTCTCGTCAAGCAATCATCCACCGACCTATCCAAGGCGACCACCGTTGAGCGACCCGTCAGCATACCCAGCGTCCCCGTCAGCGATGTAGCTCCGCCCCCGACCGAGACGCCACAACACGCCCGACAGCCGAGTAACGAGCCCCAAAAGGTGGACAGCGGCGTTTTTGACTCGTGTCGTTTCTTCGTCTACGGCTTCTCACACGACAGGAAGGCAGTCGTGTACCAGCACATCTCGTCTCACCATGGTCAGATATCAGAATCCCTACAAGATGCTGCCTCGCGCAATCACCCCGAGCGGTCAGATCGACGCTATCTTCTCGTGCCGCAGCTGTCTCAACCCGATTCCCATCCACAACTTCCAGAGGGCATGCACATTGTCACGGAATTCTACATTGAGCGATGTGTTCATAATAAAATGCTCTTCAAACCGAACGAACACGTGCTCGGACAACCCTTCCCACAATTCCCCATTGAAGGATTCTCCCAATTAACGATATGTACTGCCGGGTTCAGGAACGAGCAACTGAATCAGGTGGAAAAGACGGTTTCTCAGCTCGGAGCCAGATACTCGGAGCGACTAAACTCCCAGAGTTCGGTGTTGATATGCCCGTCCCTCGACAGCGTGAGGAAGCAGAAGCTGGAATTTGCTGTATTATCCAAGGTACCGGTTGTGCGAGCAGACTGGCTTTGGCAATGTATCACAACGGGCTGCTTCGTACCATGGGACAATTTTTTGTTCAAAGAGTTGGGCCAAGAGTCCGCCAAGAAGCAGGATACTTCTGAGCCTAGGGATAAGGAGAAGCTTACGAGATCAAAATCAGAGCCTGTATCAAAGAAGCCGACGAAGCCTAGTCGCCGGGCACCACGAAAGGCTGGTTTTGACTTGACTGCGTTCGAAGATGACGAGACCATTACGCAGGTACCCGACGTACAAGGACCGGAAACTGAAGCATCGAATTACGAGACGGCGCCCACTCACCAGGAAGAAAGAACAGAGGCTGGTCTTGCAGCAGCTACCGCGCCACTTTCAGAAGTGCCTTTAAATGCACTAAACCAGTCTCCATCGTCACAGAAGACAGGCCAGCCACCGCGCAAGTTGAAACGCTTCCCAACCGAGGGTACAGTAGGAGACTCCGAAGGCGGCGAAGACTCGGACACGCCGGCCAGTCATTCAGATGCAGAAGCCACAGCAAGAAACAAGGAAGAAGAACGGAGACGCCAAGCCGAACGGGTCAAAGCAGCAGAGCGCGAAGAGCTCTCCAAACGCCTGAACTCCCTCATGACCCACGGCGATGCAGAACATGAAAGCGACGGCGGTCTCAAGCCGCAACCAGCACCGCGGCCACCACGGCGCAAACGCGAGATCATGGGCCGTGCCGCGAGCAACGTGTCCGCGACCTCGAGCACGAGCGCTGAGTCTCTGGCATATACCGCGCACCCGAAGCCCGGAGCCAGGAGGGCAGACTCCCTGTCGTCCCATCTAGAGTCCGCCCAAAGTGCACCCAGCGCGCTAAGTGGACTCCTGGACAAGATGATGGAAGCTGGGGGCGGAGCAAATATGGCGGACGGCGGTGAAAGCCCGCCCCGCGCCACACAAGTCGAGTACGATAATCCCGATGCCCGCGCACATCGGGCAGCGGTCATGGATCGCATGATGGGCAATGGCAATAAGGAAAAGTCTCCCTCCGGCGATGGTAGCCAGGAGAGAGTGACTCTAGCAAATCTGAAGGGCGCAGAGGAATCTGGCAGCGGTACTAAGAGAACTATGAGACGGCGGCTATAGTATATATAAGTACCTTACGGGATAGTCGGAGATATCCCGGGTCATCAGCCCTAGGATTTTATAATTTTGAGAAGCCAACGAAATCTATGAAGACTCCGCCTAGCCTGGGCATTTCCAGCTCTAGTAACAGTAGACCAGTTTCATTAGACACAGTAGTCTACGAAGCGTAATGACCTGAACTTGCAGCTAGCTTTATACGTCAGCCTGTACGGACTAGATAATGAGATGAAAGACAGCGCAAGTTCGGATATCTGTCTCGAGGCAATCTACTAATTCATCTTCTTGAGCGTACATTTGTGTCTCCGTAACATTCAACAATCGATTCACAATTTATACTGATCTCTTTATGACGTGACATCCTAGAATTAGATACTAGCCATTAGCTATCATAGGAGTAAGAAGATTTCGAAAGGGCTATAGTCTTCTAGGGCTTGACGATGTTCGGCTTTTTACATTTTCGTTTCTGACAGGTCCTGGTTAGGATCGCAGCACAAGAAGTGTGAAAGAGACTAGGGCACAGACACTTATTAGTCACAGTCTGATTCTTATATATACTTGGCCTTGTCGTTGTTGATGGGATTATTCATGAGTCCGAGTTCAACGTCATAACACACATAGCTTCATGACTAGATCCAAGGCTTAACTCGCATTAGATAAATGACCCGTTCACAATATCCAGCGGAAATCCCGGCAAGAGTAATCCCTCTGTATCTCCAAGTGCACTATGGAGCACCTCTCGCACAATTCATCACTTAGAATCAATATAAATGATCTCTCTACAGATCAGCCGACTACGTGAAGTCAGGACTTAAGGATTAGCATACCTTCGGAACAAGATACAATCTTCAGAACATTACATTCTCTCGGCTATTTCCTAGCCTAACAAGTAATATCGGGTATCATCATAATAGACGTACATTTCTCTTGCTCCAAACATCTGCTCAACAGCTTGCCCCATACTAGACTCCTATCCAATTTGGAAATCGAGAACAAATGAAAGCAAACCAAAGTACCCTCTTTCTGAAGACGAGCGAATCTCATCAATGCAAATGAAAAGGGAAGAAAGGGGACCATGCCCTCGCAGTGACGTGCTCTTCGCCTCACCGAGCTAACCAATTCCCTACTGTCATCAACCCTGACTACATCCACGAGCCAAAGCACACCCGGTTCGTGTACACAGTACACACCTCCAGGTTGTACCCCCTCTACAATTTGCACACAACCCCAAACCCTCCACTCAAAGTCTACAATTTTGTTGCTTCCGCAAGTACGCTCAGCAGACTCGCCGCCGCACCGCCGATGCCGACAGCGCGCAGCGTTTCGTCGCGGGCGCGCCGCTTCGCGGCCCGGTCGTCCTTACGCCGACTGCTAGAATAATCCTCATAGTCGCGGTCGCGATCCCGCCGGGCACTAGAGGAGCCGCCACCGCCGCCGCTGCTGCTGTGGTACCGGTGGCTACGGTGGTGACGGTGGGGGTACTCTGCCCTTTCCTTATCTCGCTCACGGTCACGATCTCGGTCATGATCACGGTCACGGTCACGGTCACGGTCACGATGGGAGGGGTCACGGTGTCTATCCCGCTCCCGATCGCGGTCTCGGTCTGTATGCCGTTCTCTTTCCCTTTCCGTGTATCGATCAGAACGGTAGCGCTTCTCCCGGTCACGATCCCTATCCCGATCCCGGTCCCGGTCCCGGTCCCGATCTCGCGTGCTGCCCCGCCGAGGTGGTGAACTCCGCGGTAGGGAACTATCCTCGAAGACCTGCGGTTCGGGATCGAAGCGGACGTGGGGATCCTCGCCCTTGTTTTTGAGGATCGGCTTCGGCTTCACGGTGGCGGCGGGGCTTGCGCCGTCCTTTCCGTCGTTATCCTTGGGTGGTGGCACAATGAACGGGTACGGCTTAGTACCCTTCTTGTCGCGGCCGTCGTCAGCGTCTCCCGCATCCGTGCTGCTATTAGGACGCGCCCGCGTTCTGTCCTGCTTGGAGTCCGAGGTCCTGTCGTGGGAAGGCTGTGATTGGGAGCCGGACCGGCGATGCGACGAGTATGAGGAACCGTACTGCTTACGCTCGCCCTCGTGATCATCGTCGGACCCCGAGGATGTCGAGGAGTCGTCGCTACTCGAGTCATAGAGCTCGCTATCTGGACTATCCGGACGTCGGCGACCGCTGGAGTTTTCGACGTATACGGCGGGTTTACCCCCGCTCTTATCTCGCTCGTCCTGCTGTTGCTGTGCCTCGACCACGTCCCAGTTTCGGTACTTGTCCGGGTGATAGCGGTCGGAGGGTCCCCTCTCCCTTTTCTCGCCGGCCTGGCGCCTACTGTTCCGAACCTCAACGGTCCGCTTGGCGAGGTCGGCCACATCCTCGCGCGAGAGCGTGCCGAGAACCGCCACGAAGTCAGGACGTGCTTCGAAGCGCACCCCTGCCTCGCGGAGCGCCTCGGGCGAGACCAATTTTCTCGAGATCCGGGTCCATTTCGCATCGAGGGTAATGTCGCGTCCTTGGCTATCGGGCGCGAGGCGTGCGTACTGCTGCGCTGTGGGCGGCGCTGGCAGTCCCTGTTGATTTATGACGGCTACAGAGTTGGGGGTTGAGTGTAGAGTTGACGGGGGACTGCTACCGTAGGGTTGAAGAGCGATAGGTGGGACGAAACGAGGCGAGACGCCAAGTTGGTCCGCGACATTGGCCGGCGGTGAAGACGAGACTATGGCTGGCTGTGAGCCAGCCGGGGGAAGGAAATTGGCCAACGGAGAGCTGGACATTCTGTAATTGGCATTGTCTGTGTTCGGTGGGTAGAGGTGCATGTTCCCCATTGCAATGGCGAGGTCGGCCTCCCGCTTGTCAAGAGCCATGAGATCCCGCGTGGACATAAGCGCCATGGACCCCGTTGATGCATCCCCATCGTCTAAGTGACGGTCGTAGGATAGGCCTGTAGGGTCCTCTGGCATGTCAGGTGGCGGTGGCGGTGGCGTTAGGTACTTTTCGTCCTGTAAACGCTCCATATTCGCGGATGGGAAGAACTTCTCGTTGTCAATGCCGCCGTCCATCTCCCTGCGCTCCAATGGCGAAGGAGGAGGGTATACCGGATACGGAGCAATCTGGCGTCTATTCTCGGCTGGAGGCTGATAGTTTACCAGTAAACCTCGTACAGAAGGTGTCCTGCCGCCGCCGCTTGCAGAAAACTGCTCATCAAGTTGGCGGATGTACGCTCGTATGACGTCCTAATACACATGTCAGCAACTTAGACTCGTGGAAAAAGACAAAGGAGAGAATGTACCAACCTGATGCTTACGCAGTACGTCTCTAGAGAACCCCTCCTTTTCCAACTCGTCTCTGAATTGCTCCCAAAGCTCTTCGTTGTCGTCCAAGTTCGAGCTCCTGTGCTGATAAAGCCGCGAGGCTATGGCATCCACCTTGTCCTTAATCGCGTCCAGGTTGGCACTGTTAGTTCCCACAAACTGGCGTGACTTGGATGGATTGTGCAATTGTATGGTGTCAAGGAACACGTTGATCTCGCGGTTCTGCTCTAAAAGCTTCTTCCGTATCATATCGAGCAAGTCACGATCCCAGCTGCCCAGCATCGTCCAGCCCTTTTCGCCATCCATCTGCTTGCCATGGTTACCACCAGCATCCCCGTCTCTGCCACTACTACTGCCCCCATACTTCTCTAGTATAGTGTCTAGTTGCTTGAACCTGAACTCGGTATCTTCAAGGAGCTGCCTCAGGTGTCGTATGTACGCGCTAGCTTTATCATCATTTAAAAGCGACTCGGGGTCCTCAGACTCTACTTTCAAGTGCTTGAGTACCGTGTGCAAAGTTCGCACTACTGTGGCTATATCTTCGAAGTCGGGGCTGGCGTTCCGCGCGCGTTTATATAGCTTGCGTGAAAATGCATCGGTGTTCTCGATGTCCTCGGGTGATACGCGCGTAGGCGATGCACCATTCGGGTTGTTGCTCGCCATCGCAACTTGCGTGGTGGGAACAAAGTCCCGGATACTCGTAGGCCTAGTCCGAGTTGTGATAGGCTTTGAGGTGCTCGGGCGAAACTGTACCGTCGGGGGGGGGGCTGACCCAAGATGCGCGGGGAAAATGGGAAGGGAGAGGAAATGTGAAGTCGGATGTGGTTGTGTCAGTGAGTGATCAAGTAATATTGGCCAATATTGTTAGGTCACAGAAGATCTAGACTCGGACCGCGAGCCTTGGCGTCTTAAAGATACCGTTCGGTGGAGGTTTTCGAGTTTGTAAGGTTCTTTGTCTCGTCTGCAGGTAAGCGTATGCCGTGCTACAGTTTAGACTAATTTGAGTTTGGAGGATAAGAGGCAACACGTTTGTCAGTCTGCACAAAGGCGAGAATGGTGATACAACACAAGCGCCGGGGTTTGGACGGGAGGCCCAGGTAAGGTGGGCGAAGTATTCGAATCGATGTAACTGTTGGAGTTGAGGTTCAAGCGGTTGGATCCAAAGACGACGAGGCTGCTATGATTGTCATCGGCAAGCAAACCGTTTGTGGATAGTATAAAGATGGTCGATGAGGTGACGAAAGCACGACAGTTCCTGGAGTTGTACACGGCTATTACATTAGATAGACAGGAGAGAGCCAGCTAGATACGAGAGAGAATCGTAGCACATCTCCTTATCGCATGTTCCTTTTCGCCGGGATTTGGGCTCGGGACTACTAGTCAGGCACATGGTCACAAGTCCATGAATACACGGCATATCGAGTATTGGTTCGGTATCGGCCGGGTCACCACGCCTCGAGAGACGAACCACGAGCTCTGAAGGTGGCCTATTGGGCTGTGACGTATTTGTTGATCCATCTTGATCGAATATGTCATCATAATTCGTCCGCCTAGATCCAGAGGTGGGCAGGGCTGTCCAATCATGGCCCCCAGTCTCTTTGACATCATCCTTGCCGGCTGGCATCGCGGATTACTTTCCCCAAAGTTGCCTGAGCTGCCTGAGCCGACCCTAATCCCGGGCGAAGCTTCGATACAGGTTCCAAGGGGATTCGATACTCCACTGCATCCCATCAGCCCATGTGGTTGGACCCCTGAAACTCGGCCTGACCAGCAGACTTTTTGCTGCAAAGTGGTCCATTGCGCCACTCGGCTGAAAATCTGACATTCTGACATTCTGACATGCGCGAGATGACTACAAGTTTTACCCCATATTCCATCGGCGAATAGGGTATGCTGCCTTGTTGTCTGGAACCAAGATGGTCCAAAACGGATAGCATCCGAGTGCATATGTTCGAAGGGTCCAAACGAAACGGTGCAATGTAATATCTTCTACGAAATATACATGCAACTTGTGATGTTTGGAGTCCAACGCTCCCAATCCAGGTTGGATCTCAAACCCCGACAGAAGAGTGCCCAACGCGACACAGACTTGCTTTCATGTGATGGTAATGCAGCAAACTGCCTAATTATGCCTATTGTTCGACGGCCATCCCTTGGGTAGAATCTGCAACTAGCAAACACTACGGCCGTGGGAGCGAAAACTTTCCGTAATCAAAATTGATAGCTCACGGCTCACGGCTTATTATTACAGGTGGTTCATTACACAGCCCGTTCGGCAAGAGCTAGAAACGAGAGATAGGGCGACTATACGAGCGATGAGGCAAGGCCAGGCGAGGCTAGGCTAGGCTATAGGCATAATCGGAGCAGCGCGCCCAGCACTTATCTTGAAGTCCGCAGATGGCCGATGGTATGCAGAAGATGTTCAGAAAGTTGGTGTGGCATCGCATCAATCGTCTCCAATGGCTTGCCTTGTAGCATCAGCAACCGACGGTAGGTAGGACTGCACTGCATTGGGGGCATTGGCACGTCATCTCAAAATGCACATAGTGATTTCATATATATCTGACATATGATACTACACCTCACTTGAACACCGATGCACTGTGATATGATGCGATATAACGAGCATCTACATTGCTACCGCGCCACATGGTAGCGCCCTGAAAAGCCTAGCAGCCGGATTAGTCCACCGACTGTATTCTACACTTGCGAAGGCATAGGCATGAAGGCCCCATAGCCCATTTTCGCCATTATCAGCACTTGCTGCGGTCAATTGAGTAGCCAATACCCGAGATGGCTCATCCAATCCTAATGTATTGATAACCCTACTCATATCTAGCCATTTTTCAGGCAACACTAAGATCGGAGCTTACACAAGGAACATGTCAATTATGGTCCGCAACAGCGGCACCACGAACTACCCCCAGCTGTTATGAGCACAGCTTCTTGCTGCAGTCCACCGTTGCCGGGCGGGTGAACGACATCGCAATCGGATGCACCCGTATGGCGGAACACGACATCAACGACGTTACTATTATTCCATATTTACACATCAGACCATCCGGCATCTGCAAACGAGGGGAACCCAGCGGATGGGATCTGCGCCGGCAGGTTATAAGGCGAACAAGGTGATTGTATAAGCAAACAAGTCCTTCACCGTAGTTTTGCTGATGAGTGATTGCCATCCGAACTTCTGACTCACGTCCCGAGAACACACGCGGCAAATCCGACAAGTGCTTATTATTACATATCAAACGGTATGCTAGGCCTAGAAAAGGGGGGGCCGAGCTGTTAGTTGGTTGAGTGTCATGAACTGCCACCTACTGCGTATATGTAAGCTGCATATTTAGGGCTGAATTGTTACCCCGCAAAGTGACAGATAGCAATACATCGAAGGGCGAAAATTGAGGCTCAAATTTTGGATTCTGACTGGCCTGCCTAGATCTGAGAGGGATGCGGGATTTAGACGATAGAAGTCATAAGATTCAATTGTTTTGAGGCTCCACATGGATGACCGCCATTGACCGGGCGTCACAGTGAATAGTGAATATCTGTTTATCTGGATACGTGTTTGATGGAATAAATGCATGTTCTAGCGAAGCAGCTGGAGAATGCTTGGTTTTCTGGTGTCTTGGGTACGTCATGGGTAAGTTGATGCCCGAGACGCATAGATGGCCCTTTCGAAATACATTATTCAGGCCAATCGTGCATGAGACCATATCAGCCAACATCAAAAGTTGGTTTTAGATACCTAGTCTTAGTCAGACTTAACTTGAGGCTCAAGAACGCACCGCAGGGATGTTGACACTAGCTACGCTCGAGAGATTTGCTCAAACCCCCCTTCGATATGTCTCATATAGCGATCCTCTCCAATGAATAATGACCAACCTGCTGGCTCCTTAGGTGGCCAGTTTCTCTCTGCGACCTTTCCACAATCTCGCCACCCGAGACAATCTTTTGGGCCGAAATCTTGTCCTTCAGCCTGAGCCCAAGCGGCAATGCCTGAGCGCCCGGTTCCTTTACATGCAGCGGGATTGGCTTCATCATATCGACAGCAGTCCCCGATCCAGCCTTCCCACATGACTCACAGTACTTTACAGCCTCGCCAACAATGCCACGTAGATAGACCGCCTCTTCCAGTCCCTCCAAGGCGGCGCTCACTTCGAGTTTAAGCGAAGCGACAAAGTCGCCGGATTCGTCACCTGCCAATATGGCATCATTAAGCAGCCAACCACCGGGTCCGACCGAATCCACACAACGTCCCAACAGCTCTGCGACAAGTTTGATGCTGGTATCTGGCGGGGCGACAAGTGTCGTGTCTTTCTCGAAGTCGGTGACATCCAGGTAGCGAGATGTCCAGGCGCCCTTCACCAGATCAACGCGAAGCAGGTGGACCAGCGCGAGAATTTCCTCCGGTTTGAATACAGTTCGCAATGCCTTGATCATGGAGATACCAGGGCAGTTGCCAAGTTTGGCGAAAGCAACACTTAGTCCGTTGCCACGAATGCCCGAGTCCTCGTTCAAATAGGAAATAGTCTTCTGGATCTCATCCTCGAGGTTGTCCAGTTCCATCCCTATATCCTCGTCCGCAACCTCCCCTCCTCCATGAATGGTCTCTTCGGTCGATCCGTTAGTGAGTAATTTTGGGGGCGGTTGCTTCGGATCACGGACTAGCTCGAGACTCCTCATAATTGTACGTATAGCAACCAACAGTTCGACGGCCCCAAGGTTGGTAGCGGCAATGTAGGTGACTAAAAGCTCCAAAGATGGGTCAAGATCAGCGATTCGTAGCACTAGCTCTTCGACCAGAACTGGATCGACTCGCTCTGCCTCTCTCAGCTTGTCGCGGAAGGCTGATTTGATATTGGAAAGAGTCAGATGACCTGCGTCTACCAAGTAATTGACGATATCGCTCTGGGGCAATTGGCAAATCAGCCGAGGGATGGTTTTATCATCCGGGAGTGCATCGTTCCACTGGAATGCTCGGCTAATAGCATACAATATCCATCTCCTATCCGCAGGAGGGTATCCCGATCTGGTCTTCGGCCACGCCCACTTCGGGGTGGCCACGGATAGAGCTTGCTCGTCACCGTCAGAGCTACTGATCGGGTGGACGTCATTAACCTGTATACCAAACTTTTCAGCCAAGAGCCTCTCCAGGCCGCCAAGGTCGTTAGCGTTCAGGAGGGCATCGGCTCTAGCCTCCTCTGTCGTCCACGTCTGCCAATAGTCACCCCTGATAGAGCCTGGGAGGAAGTTGGAGAACACCGAATTTTCTGGGGCTGGGTTGGCTACTTGGGACGAGGGCCTCTTAGCCAGCGGCAAGCCACGTCCAATCGAATCAATTAATAAACCTTCGGCACGTCGCTTCTGTGTTCGCGTAGTAGGCGCTTCCAATTGGATTCCGACCAAGTTAGAGCCGACTAGGGCAACTGCAAGTTCGAGGCGAGAGAAATAAGCAACAAGCGAGCAAGCGGTCGTGTCTGTGCCATCGAGATCAACGGGTACTGTATTCTGAAGAGACTGGTACACGGGATTGTAGATACTGAGTTGGACTGGGGTAGAGCAAAGCAGAGACGTCTTGCTCAAGCGCAGGAAGGACGATGCTCCTTCTAGGTCCATGCTAGAGGTTATTTTGGGTATGCTGGCGGCTAGGTCGAAAATATTGAGCGTTTTGTTGCGCAGCTCTAACAAGCTTCCGGACCGAACATCTAGGCGATAGGAGGCTCGGGTCGATTCTCCTTCCTGGGAGGATGCGATAGGCACGGCATGAAGTTGGATGATGCCGTGGCGCGAGCGCATAGAATCGCGAGATGGCGGGAGCATGCCGACAATGTGTAGGTGCCGGCTCTGCTGCCCGCTTGAACCATAGCTGGAGACTACAACCAAAACCTCGACATCCGCACCGTTGTCCTGGTTGACTTCCGGAAAGAGACTAAAGGCGTCGCTATTCCCCTTGAAGATGCCTTGGATAACTTGAGAGAGCGGGGCTGAGCAGCAGAAGTCAATGGTAAAGCCCGATTTAACAGGCCCGGAGAGATCCTGGTGCAGTGCCGTCGGAGATGATTTCCACTTGGTCTCAAGACTCTCGACATCAAGGCACACAATCTCGCCGCTTTCGCGCACAGCAAGAAGCTCCTCCCCAGGTATTTGAGGGGCGGCGTTCCCTCGCGCCGCTGGTTCTAAGAGAGGACCAAGGTAGACGACAGGTTGACCGGGACCCAGGGAGGATGACTTGGTAGTCGAAGTTGTTTTGCCTGTGGCATCGACGTAGTCTTTAAACAGAGTGATCTTGTACTCGTCATTTTCTCTAATAGCTGCGTACGTATACCTGACGATCTCGTTCGAGCCTGGGACTTTGCGCCGGATGGAGCTAAGAGGGCAGGAGAAGAAGGACTGCGGAGGTATGGGATACGAGGTCGCCAGTCTAGCCGATGACACCTGTAGATGGCTAGTTAATGACGGTGTTTTTGCGATTCATGATATGAGGATGTTCCTCACATTGTAGATATTGACAGCCTCTCCATCAATGCCCACAGCCAGCTCGTGGCGCTTCCTCTTCCTGGACCCAAGCTCGGAGCCGTAGACCTCGCTGACGACGTAGCGGCCAGTGGTGGGATCAAGGGGGCGAGGCAGGGAGGTCAGCACGTATGGCTTTTGAATCTGAAAGTGGGAAGCCATGCTGAGTCAATTGGCTGGCCACAAGGTTGGCGCTTGTGGTGGTGATGTGAGGCTATCGCCGCTTTGACTTGAGACTGTCAGATATTTCTAGCTACGCGAGTGAAGAGAAAAAAAAAAAAGTTGTAAGTCGGCGTATCCAAGCACCGATGCTGTGTGTGTAGTGGGGTACGTGAATCTAGCGTTTTATTAGGTACCTATGTAGGTACTGCATACATATACTCCGGAGAATCTGGATGATTGGAAGAGGTACCCAACCTCACCTACGACACCTTCAAATAGTAGGTGATCTGTAAATATGAGCCAAATAGTGTCCCATTGGTGGTGTCTATATGTACCGTCCACAAAAACTGCCTGGCAGAGAGGGCATTCCGTAAGTACCTGGGTACATCCGTTCAACATCTAGCCTTAGAGTCACATGAAATCCACCTGCACGGTGTCACGTAATCCCTGCACACCATAGTATTCCTATCGTACCCACTGTTAGTACTAGCCTAGATCTTAACAACTATAACAATATAATACATTAATGGATTATATATTTTAATAAATTAGTAGCACTTGTTTTTTCGATCGGGTAGCTTTACCGATAAAGTAAAAAAACTTACTGGCGTATTTTAATTTCGTTAATTTAATTTTTACTTAATTTTTAATTTTTTCCGTTGCGGGAGAAGTTTTTTTATTTTAAGCTTACCTTTATATTAACTACCCGATAGTAAATCGATCTTGTATTTTTATTAAAGGTATCCTTAAATATTAACTTTTTAAACTATAACCCCCTCCCGATATATTATCGGATATTTAACTTTTAGCTAAATAATTAATATAATTTTCTTAAATTCGACATTTCTTTACGTAATTTATTTTAAATATAAACCTCGCATTTACTCGTTTAATATTTCTTTTTTTATATAAATATTACGATATTATATTATATTTTATTAAGTAAGTGGAATTTTTAAAAAAGTTTTTTTTTTTTTAAGTTTTAGCGAAAGAAATACGCTATAATTAAGTCGAGGACGTTATTACTAATTAATTAAGAAATAACGTATTAAAAAATAGCAAAAAAATGCCAGGTTATATTAAATAGTTATAACCGATAAAACATAACAAGCGCTATTTTAAGAAATTATTGCCTACGTTATTTTAGCGTTTAACTTTAAGACTTTTATATTTTTATAAACTTAGGTATAAATGCGTAATTTCGGACCTTAAAACGCTATAAAGATTATTTTACGTACATTTAAAATTAAAGCTATTTCCGCCTTTAATTAATTAACTTATATAGAAAAAATTATTTATATTTACTTTAATTTTTAAGTCGGTTATATTAGTTAAATAAAGTCGAGTTAAACTTAAACCTTAATTAAAAGCTAATATAGCTAATAATAATTAAAACCTCGGGCGTATACCCGTACTTATAATAGCTTAAGATGCGGTAACGTTAATTATAATAGCCTTTATTTAGTAGACCGAGGAGCTTATACGTAATATGCGAGCTACACTTATACCTGTACTTATATTTACCGGTAGTGCGGGATCTTTTAAACCTAAGGATGTGAGATATTTTAACCTTAGCCTTAAGGATTTTAAAAAAACTAAAATAGTAGCGTATAAAAAATATACTTTATATATTGATATTTTTATATTTATAAATCGACTTATATACTTAAAAGGTTTATATAAAGAAAAAAAAGTTAAGCAAATGTGGATAATATGTTTATAAATTACTATATTAACTTGGCACTTTATAAAATTAACGGATCTAAAAAAACAAATTTTAATAATAGAAAATTTAGCCTTTATTTATAAGATATTAAAAGTTAAATTTAAAAAGACTTATAACGACGTATTAATAAGTCTTAAAAGCTAGTAATTTTTTATAGCCGACTTAAGGAAAAGTAAAATATTTAAGCCATTTATTTAAGGAGTTTTTAAAGATATTAAAATATATAATCTTCCTTTTTTTAACCAGCTATAATATATATTCGAAATAATAAACCTTGAGATTTAAAGATAACTAATTAAGCCGATAGTAGAAATAATTTTAGGCGCGTTTTTTAAAGAGGTTAATAATTGTAAAAGTATTTTCCGCGGGCGCGCTTTAAAAGCTTAGCCTTAGCTTTAATTTTTTCCGTAATAAATCCCGGTTATAAATCTTATATAATAGCCGATCGCTGCTTATTACGGCAAATAATAATACCCTTACTTTTAAAATAATTAGTGGCAATAAAAGTATTAAACTAACTAGTACTTTTAGCCCCGCTTTTTATATAACTGTCGTGAAAGGTATTAAAACTTTTAATAAAAGTACTAGAGATTTTAGAATTTTTAAAATCTCACGTAGCCTTTACCTTAAAATAATCCGGCTAGTTTTAATGTTTAAAATCCTTAACTTTAGAATTTTTAATCTTAGAACTTTTAATTTTAGAATTTTTATAAGAGTTAAAATACTAGTTAATATAAAGGTTATAAGAATTAACGCTTTTTATAATTTTACAATTAAAATCGGAATTTTTTATATTAGTATTAAAATTTTTAAAACTTTTAAACCTTTTAAAAAGCGTTTTTCTTAGAAAATTAAAATAAGGAAAAAGTATATAAAGAATTATTAAAGTAAAATATTAAAAATTAAGGCTTTTATATAAATAACTTTAATATAATGTTTAGTAAGCTAGTGTTAAAGGATTTTAACCCTTTATATATTAAAAAGTACGATTAAAATAAACTAAACGCGGCAAATTTCGGAGCCGCGGTTATAGCTAAACTTATTATATATTATAATGGGGCAGGGGATTACGGGTAGTGACAGCAGCTTAAGAGCCACTAGAAGCCCCCTGGAGCCACGTCATAGGGCACTCCACAGGACATTTCACAGGGTATTTATAAGGCACTCCATAGGGCATTTTATAGTGGATTATATATCTATATTTAACTGACTTTTTTTTTTATATCTCTTTCACTTTTTTATAACAAATATTATTAGATAGTTAAATAGTTATATATATATAGCTTTAGCAGCTAATATACACTTATTTTTAACCTAATATTTTACTTTTGATTTACTTTAATACCTTATCTTAAGATATTTAGCTCCCCCGGATAGGCCTTAACTTTTTTACCTTTTAATTAATCGAGTAAAATAGTTTTTTTTAAAGTACCACACATTACGGAGGCATAGAATTTACTAGTAATAACTATTTAAAATATATATTATTAAACTTACTTTCGCATACGACTATTCCTTTTTGTCCGATAGCCACCTGTTTTTTATATAAATCGAATTAAGTTATATATTTAATCGATAGCTAGCTAGCTGCCTTATTTATATATTACATTCACGTCACTTATTACCCACGATTTACAAATTTTCTTTTTTTATATAAAATACCAGAAATATAAAACGCGATAATACTAGAAACATTAGACCGTATATTTTTATATATAAACCTGTCCATTTTACATAAGTAACGGTAATAAGCTAATTGCTAGCTATTAATACGTATATAATTTATATGGACGACGATATTAAATAATACCTTTTTACACCCTAATACACCTTATCACTTAAATGTTACCTTTAGTAGCAAGGAAGGCTTTTAGTAACAAAGGAAGCTGTTAGCTGCTGCTGTTACTACTAATAGCTGTGGCTAGCTGACTTGTTATCACTTGACTTGCTGTTACTAATAGCTGTGGCTAGCTAACCTGCTGTCACCTGTTAACCTGCTGTCACTTGCTGTTAGCTGCTAGGGAGGCTTATAGGGAGGTTACTTAATTTAAGCTGTTATAGCTGCTGCTACTAATAGCTGTGGCTATTTAATTTATTAAAAGCCGTGGCTAGCTGTGGCTAGTTAACCTGTTGTCACCTACTGTCACCTGACTTGCTGCTAATTAGCTGTAAGCTATAGCCACTTAACTTAACCTGCTGCTGTTGCTGCTACTAATAGCTGTGGCTATTTAACCTGTTACCTTAAGGTCCCTGGGGTGAAAAATTTTTTTTTTTAGATCTAAAGGTTAGGCATTTAAGTGTGGGGCGTGTTTTCATTTTTTTTTTTTTTTAGATTTTTTAGCTGCGTGGACGCTAGCTAAAAAATCAGGGAGGGATATAATAAAGCAGGGGATTACGGGTAATAACAGCAGCTTAAAAGCCACTAAAAGCCCCCTAAAGCCACGTTATAAAGCACTTTATAAGGCACTTTACAGGGTATTTATAGGGCACTTTACAGGGCATTTTACAGTGGATTATATACCTGTATTTAGCTAACCTTTTCTCTCATATCTTTTTCACTTTTTTATAACAAATATCACTAAATAATTAAATAGTTATATATATATAGCTTTAGCAGCTAATATACACTCATTTTTAACCTAATATCTCACTTTTAATTCACCCTAACACTTTATCCTAAGACAATATAAGCATTATTAGAAATTTTACCTTAGCAAAAATAAGCTTTATCGCTATATTTAAGCAAACCACCGAGATATATTTATATTTAAAGGTATAGCGTAAATTATAATGGCCGCATCTCTTATTATAGAAAAATTAAACTATATAAATAACAGAATAAATATTTTATTTATATTAGTTAAGCTTTTAGCTAGCTAGTGTAACCTCGCAAACGTTTTTTAATTATCCCGCATTATATTTTAATTTTAAATCCCAGTTACTATATTAACTATAGATTTATAACTTAACATTAATACTGGATTTTTTTATAAGTTTAAGATATACTTTAAAGCTTATATTATAATATCGCTAAAAACTAAGTATCAGGAGGATATTTGCGCGGATATTAAATATATTAAGATTTTAAGAAATAAAATATAAATAAAAAAGCATTACCTTAAAGCTAAAATCCGGCGGAAATTAATTTCGTTAATAATTCGAGGAATTTTTATTAATTATTATATAATATCCGAATATATAATTATTAGATTTTATTTTAAAGGTATATATAATAAAAAATTTATTATAGCTAGTTTTATTAAAAAAGTTACCCTAGTTAATAAATTATAAATTTATATATTATTAGGTATAAACATTCTCGATATTAAGTAAATTAACATTATTTTTTTTAAAAAGCTCGCAATCATTTAATTTTGTCGCATTATAATTCCTTTGTTAGTCATTCCCTAAATATTTTAACAAAAGGTTAAGGTAATTATAGTTTACTTTATTATAGTCTTAACGCGTATATATATATTAATAAACGTGGCATATATCGCGTTATTTAGCCAGGATTTTATGCTTAAATTTTGCGATATAATTATTTCCTACTTTATTGCGATCGCGGATAATAAAACGCGTTAAATTATTATTAAAAATAATTTAAATTTTAATATCTTAATACTTTAAAACATACTTTTAGGCTATATATAACTCCTAAAACCTAACTGTTATAGATATTATATTATAAATAAACGTGCGGCTAAGCTCGCCTTATAATAACCGGCAAAAAAAAGTTCTTAATTATAATGAGCTGTGCCGTAGTAGGGAATATCGGCGATTATAAACCGATATAGCAGTATAGCTCTCGAGAGTTAGTATAAATGCTCTCGAGCTATGCCGATATACCTTTTTGATTTTCTTTTTTTCTTTAGTTAAAATATAAACATTTATTTAATATTACAAAATTATATTTTAGCGTAATAGCCTTTTATATATTTTCTAACTTATTAACTCCCGAGTTATGTTAAAGTAAATTAAAATATCAAGAGAAGCTTTAAAATAGCCCTTTAATAATCCGGAAATACCGTTAGTGAGATACGCGGAAGCATTAAATATTTAGGTCTACTAAATTTATACCCGCCTCGAATAAATATACGTAATATTAAAAGCGGTATTAAAAAATAATTCGGAAAAATAATAATTAAAATAAGCGGCTTATAAATAGAAATTAAAAAAACAATAAAACAAATTATTATAACGTTAGGCGGTTTTAAAAACGTAGTTATAAAAGAATCTCGATTTATTAACTACTTAAAACGCAAATATAATAAAAAATGCTTCCGTATAAAACTTTCGGGATTTTTAAAAACCTTAAAAATAGTTAGCCCAAATAGGTATAAACCTTTAGTTAGGAAATCCTTAGCTAAAAAACCCTTAAGCATTTTTAATACCTACCTTAGTAATTATTATAGCCTCGGTACTTAAACGTAAGCTATTATTATAACCCGAGAAGTTCGGGGGCAAATATAGCCGCTATCCCGTATAAAAAATATTAATAAAATATAAATTTTAAAAAGATATAAAATTTATAAAAAGAGATTAAAATAAATAATATAACATTTATAAACGGCTCGAAAACAATATATAACGCGTAATAAAGTTATATTATATTATAAAAAAACCTAATAAAATATTTAACCTAATATTTTTTTTAATACTTATTAAACGTTTATAAAAATTATAATAAAGTTATTAAAGCGGGGGGCGAATTATATAAATGCCGCCAGTCCATTAATTAAACTTTTATATTTTTTATACTAATTTCGAGCAATTATTAGCAGAAATAAAAAGCAATATATAAAATAATAAAATAAAGTTTATATTTATCGAAAAAGTAATTAATAATAAACTTAAAAACGCGTTAGTTTTAATAACGTTACCGAATATTTACTAAAACTAGGTTTATTAAATAATAGATATTGTAACCCGACTTAAGAGGTCGCTATTTTATTATAGCGGGAACAGCTTAAAAAGCAGGACTACGTTAAATAAATCACTCCTTCCGGGCCTATTACCCTTTACCTTTAATCGCCTTAAAACTAATTATAAAAGCGATACGTTAATAACCGGTATAACCGCGTTAATAAAAAGCTAACGGACTAAATAAATAATAAACAAAAAACAAAACGCTTAAATAAAGCGCGGAAAATGTTTGCGATATAAAAAAAAAGCTACCTATTTAAAAAATGTACTTATTATTTTATAAAACTACTTATTTATATTAAGGTTAACGTAATAATAAGCTATAAATTTAAAGAAAATAAGGCCGAAAAAATACTAAAGAAATAAAAAAACAAATAGCTTTTAAATAAAGTTACGCTTAAAAACTTAATATAACGGCAAAAAAAGTTAACATAACTAAATAACTTATAAACGGGAAATTTTTTATAATCGATATATATTTAAATTAATAACTATATATAAAAACCTTTATAAATTTAAAATATAAATATTATATTATTATTAACGAAAATATAATAAAACGTTTAAAATTGCCGCGTATATTTATTCGGAAAAAAACGGTAGAAAAAACTATTTATAAGGAGGGATTAAACGTTTCGGGTATAATTTACAAAATAACTTATATAAAAGCTAACTTTAATAAGTATAAATTAAGGATATTTATATATATTATACCAAAGCTAAATTACTTTATAATATTAAAAAAGCCTTAAATAAAGTATAACCGGATAACATACGTAATATATAAATATATATTATATATAAAAATTACCGGAAACTTAAGAATATAAAAAAAAAACACTTCCTAGAAATTATAAAAGTTCGCGAAACTCGGAAGGCGCTTTATATTAATACAATATATTTTATAAAAGAAATAAAAAAAGCTCGGAAGCAAAAAAAGCTGGGAAAATAAGTAATAACCTAACAGACGGCTATATTTATTATTACATTAATAAATATTAATAAAGCTTTAGCGCTTAAAAAAAAACTAACGTTCGAGAAAATCTCCCCCCCTAATTAAAGGGTTAAAAGTAGTTATTCGAAAAAAAAAAAAATAAAGATTTTCCGCCGCACCGCCTAAAAGCCGATTATAAAATTAACTTAAACCGTAATAAAGCAGGCAAAAAGTTACTTACTTTTTAAGGGCTATTATATAATATTTCCCGGGAAAAATTATTAGCGTTATAAAAAATACTAACTAAACTATTAAATAAAGGGTATATTTATATAAATAGCTTACCCGTAAAAGCCCCTATACTTTTTGTCCAAAAACCGAACGGCAAACTCCGTTTTTATTATAATTATAAAATATTAAATAATATTATTTAGCGGGATTAGTACCCGCTTCCGCTTATATAAAAAACGCTTAAAACCTTTTCGGGAATAAAATAGTTTTTTAAAATAAATATTAGATCGGCTTTTTATAAAATTAAAATTAAGGAGAGAAATAAATAAAAAACGGCTTTTTATACCTGCTTTAGGCTATTTAAGTAGTTTATAACTTTTTTCGGCTTAATAAATGCTTCTATAACGTTTTAGCGCTACGTAAATAATACGCTAAAAAATACCTAAATATTTTTTATTTAATATATATAAATAATATATTAATTTATTTTTCTAAAATAAAAAAAAATTATATCGATAAAATAAAAAAGGTATTAAAATATTTAAAAATAGCGGGCTTAAATCTAGATATAAATAAATATAAGTTTATAATAACTATTATAAAATACTTGGGATTTATTATCGAAATAAAAAAAGGGGTCTATATAAATCCGGCTAAAATATAGGCAATTAAAAAATAAAAGCCTCCTAAAACGCTTAAAAAAATCCGTAGTTTTTTAGGATTTATAAACTTTTACCGGGATTTTATTAAAAACTATATAAATTTTACTACCTTTTTATCGGCACTTATAAAAAAAGGGGTACCGTTTCAATAAAAGCTTTCGGAAAATCTGGCGTTCGAGAACTTTAAACGAGCGTTTTTAAAAAAACCGGCTTTAATATAATAGGACTTTAAACGGAAAATAGTAGTCGAAATAAACTATTTAAGATAGGCTTATAGGAGGTGCCTATTATAACGTAACAAGCGAGAGATCTTATTACCCGTAACCTATTATTTTAAACGTTTAACTCCGGCAGAAATTAATTATAAAATCTATAATAAAAGGCTGATAATAATTATAAGCTGCTTATAAATATAAGATATAAAATTACAAAACGTAACTTTAATATTTATAATTTTATTTAATTATAAAAATCTAAAATATTTTATAACTTTTAAAAGACTTTCCGAGCGATAAGTACGTTAGTTAAAAAAATTAACACGCTTTAATTTCCGATTGGAATTTTACGCTAAATATTTAAGCATTAGACCTGACGTTTTTTTATAGCGCAAATAAAACCTACTATAAAAAGTGTAAAACGAAAAGTATAAAAGACGGGAATTTTAATTATTACAAAAGAAATAGTTACTTTATATATAATTTAAAAAATATAAATAAGCGGGGATTATTAAAATAAGGTATATTTAATTATACAGATAAAATATCCCAAAAAATAAAGAAATTTTTAAATATAAGAATTTATAATTGCTATAAAATATAAGGGTAGTAAAAAACCCGAATTACGGATAAGTAATAAAAGCGGTAGCTTAAAAAAACCGAACGTTCTTTAAAAACCTAAACATAAAAATATCGTTATCGGAATATAATATCGATAATAAAAGTCGACTATATTTTCGCGAGCGTATTTAAATCTCTAATTAAAAACCGCTTTATACCGCCCTAATATAAAATACTTATAACTTATATTTAATAAAATACCCGGGAAAAAAAATATATTAGTAATACTTTTAAAAACGTTCTATTAACCTAAAATATCGGCGTTTATAAAACGCTTTTATAAAAATTACGATATTTGTAAAAAAAAAACGGTATAACGTAATGTAATGGGGCAGGGGATTACGGGTAATGACAGCAGCTTAGGAGCCACTAGAAGCCCCTTGGAGCCACGTCATAGGGCACTTTATAGGGTATCCACAGGGCACTTCATAGGGCAATTTATAGTGGATTATATACCTGTATTTAGCTGACCTTTTCTCTTATATTTTTTTCACTTTTTTATAATAGATATTAATAAATATTATTAGATAGTTAGATAGTTATATATATATAGTTTTAGCAGCTAATATATACTTATTTTAACCTAATATCTTATTTTCGATTTATCCCGATACCCTGTTTTAAGATATTTGGCTTATTTCCGGATAAGCTTTAATTTCTTTGCCTTTTAATTAATCGAGTAAAATAGTCCTTTTATATTATACGTTACGGAGGCATAGAATTCACTAGCAATAGCTACTTGAAGTATATTTACTATCGAGCTTACTTTATTTTTATCTGATAAATTACACGCGGATTATTTTATTTCGTCCGATAGCCATTTGTCTTTTATACAAATCGAACTAAGCTATATGTTCGATCGATAGCTAGCCAGCTGTTTTTATTTATATTATATCTACGTTATTTATTACCTACGATTTATAAATTTTCTTTTTATATATTAGGAATATAAAGCGCGATAATACTAGAGACACTAAACCGTATATTTTTATATATAAACCTATCTATTTTATATAGGTAACGGTAATAAGCTAATTATGCTTAATATATAGCTAGATATAGCCAGCTATTAACACGTATACAATTTATATAGATGACGATATCGGATGACACTTTTTTACATACCCTGATACACCTCATCACTTGAATACCACCTTTAGCAGCAAGGGAGGCTGTTAGCTGCTGCTGCTGCTGCTGCTGTTGCTGCTAATAGCTGTGGCTAGCTGACCTACTGTCACCTGCTAACCTGCTGTCACCTGCTGTCAGCTGCTAGGGAGGCTTATAGGGAGGTCACCTAACCTGACCTGCTGCTGCTGATAGCTGTGGCTATCTAACCTGTTGTCACTTGACCTGCTGCTGCTACTGTTGCTGATAGCTATGGCTATCTAACCTGTTACCTTAAGGTCCCTGGGGTGAAAAATTTTTTTTTTTTTTTTTTTTTTTTTTTTGTGTTGGTTAGGTGAGGGGGGTTTGGGTGGGGGGTTGGGTGTGTGTTGTTG